>WNWK01010319.1:0-17500 GCA_009830355.1 Cherax destructor | reverse complement strand
CTGCTCTTCTTTTGCACTCTCTTCACCTTTCTTTATATATATATATATATATATATATATATATATATATATATATATATATATATATATATATATATATATATATATATATATTGTTATATATATATATATATATTATATAACAATATATATATATATATATATATATTGTTTCATTCTAAAATCTATCTATTTATATATATATATATATATATATATATATATATATATATATATATATATATATATATATATATATATATATATATATATATATAATATAGATAGATTTTAGAATGAAAACAATGCAAATATTTTGGAAGTGATCTTCCTGGTAATAATACCCACATGTTATGTACCCAAAGTTTAAATAACTTGAAAATGAAAGTTGCGAGCGGCTTCAAACTTAACGTGCTGTGTATTTTACAATACACATCACGTTAAGATGACGGAGGCTGCTTCTTCAGTTTACCTTCATAGTTGATGTTTCTTAGTGGAAGAATTTTGTTATTAGGGTCCATGTAATAACCTATGAATACCTCGCCTAAATCGTTTGAAATTTTCAATACTAATATTTAACAGCATTAAAAACTTATGCTGCACTCCGCACTATTCCTTTCGCTTGCATTAACGTTTAGGGGTCTGGGGTTATGCAATACACGGACACCTTTCTCAGTTCGAAGCTACAGTTGTTCATCTAGTTACCATGCTGTCAACCTGGAGGCTTGGCATGAGACTGTAGCAGGGACGATTATCCACGAAGTCACTATCTGGTAAACACCAGGTAGAAATGTAGAGAAAATGTGTAGTGAGCGAGATGTAGAGGTAGTAGAAGAGAGCTCAACTAATTGTTTCAAACATAAGTTGGATAAGGTACTTAGACCAGGAACCAGCAATGTCAGTCAATTAATGAGTGAAAAATCTGGGCCTGGAACTTAGGATGAACCAGAGCTATCAGTGCTGGGTGAGCACACACTGTGGGGTGACGGTGCTAAAGGTTCTGTGTTGAGAAACTGAGAGGTTGCTGACAGTGTTAAGGTAGGCTTCCTCTCCTGGCTCGCAGTGTGCCAAATCTCTCCCTCCCTCCCTCCCCCTCCTAAAAAAGTGGCACCCAGCCCAGCTCCACGCAGATCGTACTCAGCACAGCTGACACTCTTCCCCCTTTCCTGTTTCCCATTTGCTTATTAGACAACGTCAGTGACCTTAATGTCTCAGGGTATATATATACCGAGAGTTGTATATCTCAGTGTATGTACACAGAAAGTTTACATTAATTTCTGTTTCAAGGATTAAAATATATTTGACGGGTGTATAATCTATTTCGTGACAATACTGGTATACAGTACATAGCAGACGAGGAATTAGACACATGTGCAACACCTGTGTAACAATATCTGAAGACGTTTCGCCAGCCAGTTGTTGTATCAGTTCGATACAGAGGTTATTCCAAGACGTTGAGACTGGAAATAGTAGATATCGATTTAATCAGTCTCATGCAGAAGTAAACACAAAAGATGGTGGAATATGAGGTACTCAGTCCCTGAGCCATGCAGAAGTAAACACAAAAGATAGCAGAATATGAGGTAATCAGTCCCTGAGCCATGCAGAAGTAAACATAGAAGATGGTGGAAGATGAGGTAATCAGTCCCTGAGCCATGAAGCCAGTCTTCAGTACCTTACTCTCTGATGAAGCTGAAACAGGAAGAGAACTAATATTCTGATGTCAGATGAGTGCAGCGGTTAAAGTCACGTCACGTAAAGTCAAAGTCACGTCACGAGCGGCATGTGCACCTGTGTCATGTTAGACCACAGCTTTACAAATAGGTTGTAGATATCTCAAGTTTGCGAAACTCTTAAATAAAGGTGTTGATATGTAGTCTAGTTCCTAGCATGCAGAAGTAAACACAAAAGATAGCAGAATATGAGGTACTCAGTCCCTGAGCCATGCAGAAGTAAACACAAAAGATAGCAGAATATGAGGTAATCAGTCCCTGAGCCATGCAGAAGTAAACATAGAAGATGGTGGAAGATGAGGTACTCAGTCCCTGAGCCATGAAGCCAGTCTTCGCTACCTTACTCTTGATGAAGCTGAAACAGGAAGATGAACTAATACTCTGATGTCAGATGAGGTGCAGCGGTTAAAGTCACGTCACGTAAAGTCAAAGTCAAGTCACGTAGCGGCATGCACCTGTGTCATGTTAGACCACAGCTTAACAAATAGGTTGTAGATATCCTCAAGTGGGCGAAACGTCTTTAAATAAAGGTGTTGCATATGTGTCTAGTTCCACAAGCGATATCCAACCACAATAACCCTCGTTTAACCAACCAAAATATCTTTCATTGTGCTAAACTACAAACGGATATGACCCATACAGGTTGAGCACTTAAAATTAATCTGTAATTATTGTTTTTATTATATTATTAGTTATTATTATTATTATTTATTATTGTTGTCGTTATTATTATTGTGGATGCTATTGTTATTATTATTGTTGTTGCTATTGTTATTATATTAGTTTTTATTATTGTTGTCGTTTTTATTATTATTATTATTATAGTTATTTTTATTATATTATTAGTCATTATTATTTCTATTATTGTTTTTATTATATTAATATTATTGTTTTTGTTGCTGTTGTTTTTATTATATTTGTTTTTATCATTGTTGTTGTTACTATTATTATAAAAATTATTATTGTTTTAATTATATTAGTTATTATTGTTGTAATTATTATTATTATTAATTATTATTGTTTTTAATATTAGTTATTATTGTTTTTATTATTAGTTATTATTATTTTTATTACTAGTTATTATTGTCTTCATTATTATTATTGTTGTTGTTGTTTTTATATTATTAGTTTTTA
Organism: Cherax destructor; assembly: GCA_009830355.1. Classification (NCBI taxonomy): domain Eukaryota; kingdom Metazoa; phylum Arthropoda; class Malacostraca; order Decapoda; family Parastacidae; genus Cherax; species Cherax destructor. The sequence continues at coordinate 14,633 of WNWK01010319.1, read as the reverse complement.
TGATTGTTGTCGTTATTATTATTATTGTTTTAATTATATTATTAATTATTATTGTCGTTATTATTATTATTATTATTACAAACTAGCAGTAATTTTATGTACCTTTATATCCCAGCCAGGCTAAAATCTTACACTATGCTACCTTCTACCTTCTACCTTCTACTCCATTTACTATATGGTTGAATCGACGGATTTATCTACCACTTTACCTTGATCCAATTTTATATGGATTAAAGTATTCTTGATGATAGTTGTAGAGTTGACTTGCAGTACAATTGAAACCCAGCCAACTAAATAATGCTACGAACACAAAGAATAAGACACATATGTGATGAATAAGAAACATACGTGATGAATAAGACACATATGTAATGAATAAGACACATATGTAATGAATAAGACACATATGCACCACTTGGAAGTCTTTAGCGCCTGTACATATTGGGTTCTTAAATCTTCTCGTTGTGTATACGCTGTTAAGGTGTCTAGGAAGTGTTGGGTGTTACGGGTATCTTGTGTGATACAAGTATACATTGTTAAGGAAGCTGGGCAACGTCTTTCCTCACAGAGCACGTGTGCTTGCAACCCCACGGGCACGTGTTGTGCTTGCAACCCCACGGGCACGTGTTGTGCTTGCAACCCCACGGGCACGTGTTGTGCTTGCAACCCCACGGGCACGTGTTGTGCTTGCAACCCCACGGGCACGTGTTGTGCTTGCAACCCCACGGGCACGTGTTGTGCTAACCCCACGGGCACGTGTTGTGCTTGCAACCCCACGGGCACGTGTTGTGCTTGCAACCCCACGGGCACGTGTTGTGCTTGCAACCCCACGGGCACGTGTTGTGCTAGGTACCACACGGGCACGTGTTGTGCTAGGTACCACACGGGCACGTGTTGTGCTAGCTACCACACGGGCACGTGTTGTGCTAGGTACCACACGGGCACGTGTTGTGCTAGCTACCACACGGGCACGTGTTGTGCTAGGTACCACACGGGCACGTGTTGTGCTAGCTCCACAGGCACGTTTGTGCTACCACACGGGCACGTGTTGTGCTAGGTACCACACGGGCACGTGTTGTGCTAGGTCCCACACGGGCACGTGTTGTGCTAGGTACCACACGGGCACGTGTTGTGCTAGGTCCCACACGGGCACGTGTTGTGCTAGGTACCACACGGGCACGTGTTGTGCTAGGTCCCACACGGGCACGTGTTGTGCTTAGGTACCACACGGGCACATGTTGTGCTAGTCCCACACGGGCACGTGTTGTGCTAGGTACCACACGGGCACGTGTTGTGCTAGGTACCACACGGGCACGTGTTGTGCTAGGTCCCACACGGGCACGTGTTGTGCTAGGTCCCACACGGGCACGTGTTGTGCTAGGTACCACACGGGCACGTGTTGTGCTAGGTACCACACGGGCACGTGTTGTGCTAGGTACCACACGGGCACGTGTTATGCTAGGTCCACACACAGCGGGTGAAAGCATTATTCTTCAGACGTTTAAATAAGTGGTTAATGTTATTGTAATTATTAACAAGTGGTTAATGTTAGTGTTACTGTAGCTATTAACAAGTGATTAATGTTAGTGTTATTATAGTTATTAACAAGTGGTTAATGTTAGTGTTATTATGGTTATTAACAAGGGCTTTAACTCTACGTCAGAGAGGTACCATTTAAAGGGGTACCTTGATGCTAGTTAGGTGTTTTTGATCCAAGAAATACGAGCTATCGTTCTAATTGTTGTGTCAAAGATAATTACCTCCACCCCCCTATCACTACCCTGGCGCTCGAAAGAAAGACGTAGTTAGGAATTATAAACCACAGAGGTTTAGTGACCCAAGATAAACCAATAAAGCTAATCATTGCCCGAAATGCTATGCATAGCTATGGGCTTTCTGCATGCACATCTAAATGTCACCTATCTCTGTACAAACATTGTACCATGCTAAAATAAATTATTATTATTATTATTATTGTTATTTCCACTAGGTTTCTTTTTTTTAGATTCTTCCCCAGGATGCCACCCACAACAGTCGACCATCTCCTACGTAACTATTTATTGCTAAGTAATAGGGGTAGTAGGTGTTATGAAAACCTGTCAATATGTAGAATTAGCCATGTGAACCAATCCAGTAAACTGCACATTCTAAACTAATCTCAAAGAATTAACCCAAAGAAAACTAGCAGCTGGAACTACTCTTGGATACTCAAATCACTATTTACAGAGACAGCGGAGTCAGTGTCCCAGAATTTCAGTAACGAATCAATAATAGTGTCTGCTATTAAGCAGGTTCGGATATTCAGGAAGACTGTGATGCGGCGTTTTGAAGTAATGACCGAGGATTTGCGGATGAGCTAAAGAAAGACCTGAAAGTCTGAACCTGATTCTTCTAATTCAATCTGATGAGTCGATGGAACTGATCGACACATCACAGTTGAACATTTTTATTAGAATGGTGTTTAAAGGTATTACTCTCAAAGATGCGCTGCTCAAAGTCATACATACATTCACTTAAAAAGGTAAAATTCGAGGTGAGGACATTTTTTCATACATTCACTGAGTCTATCAACACACAAGTTCGTACTTGACAAGCTTGGCTAACAACTGACGTAGCACCTGCTGTGACTGGCCGTTACGATGGGTTCATTGCCGGTGCATAGGTGATGAGACGTTTCCTAAATTCTTTAATTGTAACTGTGTAATTCACCAACAAGCATTGTGTGGTAAAACGTTGACTATGAAAAGCCAGGGACATTTGCCACAAGAGTGTGTGTTCTCTTCGGTCGCGAGAAGTCTATAAAGACGTCTCCTCCTGGACGTCTATAAAGACGTCTCCTCCTGGAAGTCTATAAAGACGTCTCCTCCTGGAAGTCTATAAAGACGTCTCCTCCTGGAAGTCTATAAAGACGTCTCCTCCTGGAAGTCTATAAAGACGTCTCCTCCTGGAAGTCTATAAAGACGTCTCCTCCTGGAGAGTCCCTTGATAACAAGAAACAAGTCTCCTCCTGGAAGTCTATAAAGACGTCTCCTCCTGGAAGTCTATAAAGACGTCTCCTCCTGGAAGGAAATGAAGCAGAACACTCAAATTTTTTATTGCATACTGATGTCAGGTGGCTAAGTAGAGGTAAATTTCTACAGACATTTATGGATCTCTTACCAGTTATTATGAGGGCTTCTGACGGTAAAATATACAGATAACAAAGAATACGAGGACTAGGTGTGGCTGTTGAATTTAGCTTTCCTGACTTGACATCACAAAGGTAAGTTGCAGGGTAAAAATAGAAGTATTGTTGAAGTTATTAACTCTGGGAATGATATTAAGCAAAAACTGTCCTCACCAGTGAGGAACTGGTGAGGAACTGGTGAGGAACTGGTGAGGAACTGGTGAGGAACTGGTGAGGAACTGTGAGGAACTGGTGAGGAACTGGTGAAGAACTGGTGAGGAACTGGTGAGGAACCCGGGAGGAACTGGTGAGGAACTGTGAAGAACTGGTGAGGAACTGGTGATGAACTGGTGAGGAACTGTGAAGAACTGGTGAGGAACTGGTGAGGAACTGGTGAGGAACTGGTGAAGAACTGGTGAGGAACTGGTGAGGAACTGGTGAGGAACTGGTGAGGAACTGGTGAGGAACTGGTGAGGAACTGGTGAGGAACTGGTGAGGAACTGGTGAGGAACTGGTGAGGACAGCTCCAACATGATGCCAAAGATGGAAAGCAAAGAATCAAACCAATTAGTCAATGTTCGCTATTTTGAACTGTTAAATCATGTTTTTACAGATTTCAACAGAAGATTTAGCAATATTGAAACCTGTAGAAACTTTTTGTGCTTCCCATTTAGTGCAACCATTGACATCGATGATATTGCATAAAGAAATGAATATTTCGGCAATCGAAAAAAAAAAAAAAAAAAAAAAAAAAATATATATATATATATATATATATATATATATATATATATATATATATATATATATATATATATATATAATCACAATTGTTTTCCCACTTTTAACTTTATTATAAAACGTAACTGCAATCTGTTACAAGCCAAAAACAGGCAAGATGCTAGTATATCAGTCGGTTGACTTTCTAGTATTCTCTGCTAGATAACTTACCTAGAGTATACCTGGAGAGGGTTCCGGGGGTCAACGCCCCCGCGGCCCGGTCTGTGACCAGGCCTCATGGTGGATCAGGGCCTGATCAACCAGGCTATTACCGGTTTCACTCATCATATTGTAACAAGAACGTTCCTTCTAGAGAGTGTAGATGCAATTTTTCCAGTTTTAGTGACGTTATTGATAAAATTACAATATTGGTTTTCATGCGATATTCTGTGAATGTTTCTTTCGAGAGGCTTCAAACCTTTAACGCTTGTGTGTCTTACTTTTTACCGGACTGCATAGGTGGTAATTTAAAAAAAAAAATCCTACTTCTTCCTCTTCTTCTTCTTCTTCTTATTATTATTATTATTCTTGTTATTATTATTGTTATCATTATTATTACCAACATGACTCACGAAATCGCAATAACACATAATAGTTGGTCGTTCTATGATATATTATGACTGTTGTAATGTTACGTTTGTTTATATAGTCAGCATAACAATTGAAGATACTAGGTGTTAGTAGCAGAGTGTGAGCATGGAGGCAGCAAGGGTGAGCCAGCAGAGTGTGAGTATGGAGGCAGCAAGGGTGAGCCAGCAGAGTGTGAGTATGGAGGCAGCAAGGGTGAGCCAGCAGAGTGTGAGTATGGAGGCAGCAAGGGTGAGCCAGCAGAGTGTGAGTATGGAGGCAGCAAGGGTGGGCCAGCAGAGTGTGAGCATGGAGGCAGCAATGGTGAGCCAGCAGAGTGTGAGTATGGAGGCAGCAAGGGTGAGCCAGCAGAGTGTGAGCATGGAGGCAGCAGGGTGAGCCAGCAGAGTGTGAGTATGGAGGCAGCAAGGGTGAGCCAGCAGAGTGTGAGCATGGAGGCAGCAAGGGTGAGCCAGCAGAGTGTGAGTATAGAGGCAGCAAGGTGAGCCAGCAGAGTGTGAGCATGGAGGCAGCAAGGGTGAGCCAGCATAGTGTGATTATGGAGGCAGCAATGGTGAGCCAGCAGAGTGTGAGCATGGAGGCAGCAATGGTGAGCCAGCATAGTGTGATTATGGGCAGCAATGGTGAGCCAGCAGAGTGTGAGTATGGAGGCAGCAAGGGTGAGCCAGCAGAGTGTGAGCATGGAGGCAGCAAGGGTGAGCCAGCATAGTGTGATTATGGAGGCAGCAATGGTGAGCCAGCAGAGTGTGATTATGGAGGCAGCAATGGTGAGCCAGCAGAGTGTGAGCATGGAGGCAGCAATGGTGAGCCAGCAGAGTGTGATTATGGAGGCAGCAATGGTGAGCCAGCATAGTGTGATTATGGAGGCAGCAATGGTGAGCCAGCAGAGTGTGATTATGGAGGCAGCAATGGTGAGCCAGCAGAGTGTGACTATGAAGGCAGCAATGGTGAGCCAGCAGAGTGTGACTATGAAGGCAGCAAGGGTGAGCCAGCAGAGTGTGACTATGAAGGCAGCAAGGGTGAGCCAGCAGAGTGTGAGTATGGAGGAAGCAAGGGTGAGCCAACAGATTGTGACTATGAAGGCAGCAAGGGTGAGCCAGCAGTGTGTGACCATGGAGGCAGGAAGAAATAGCCAGCAGAGTGTGACTATGAAGGCAGCAAGAGATAGCCAGCAGAGTGTGACCATGGAGGCAGCAAGAGATAGCCAGCAGAGCCAGCCAGCCATCTTGAAAAGCATAAATTGATTAATGAATCTCAACACGGTTTAACTAAGGGGCGTTCCTGTCTTACGAATTTACTAACTTTTTTCACTAAGGTGTTTGAGGAGGTAGATCATGGTAATGAATATGATATTGTGTATATGGACTTCAGTAAGGCTTTCGATAAAGTTCCACATCAGAGGCTACTGATAAATTTTTTCCTGGGTAGAGGCATGGTTGAGAAATAGTGGCAGAGAGTTCCACAGGTGTCAGTTTTGGGCCCCCTGTTGTTTACAATTTACATAAACGACATAGATGAGGGAATAAATAGCAACATAAGCAAATTTGTTGATGACACCAAAATAGACCGTCCAATCCATTCTAATGAGGAGATTAGAGCACTTCAGGATGATTTCAATAGACTGATGCAGTGGTCGGAGAAGTGGCAGATGCAGTTTAATGTAGACAAATGCAAAGTTCTAAATGTTGGACAGGAAAATAACCATGCCACATATAAACTGAATAATGTAGATCTTAATACTTGTGATTGCGAGAAGGATTTAGGAGTTCTGGTTAGTAGTAATCTGAAACCAAGACAACAGTGCATATGTGTTCACAATAAAGCTAACAGAATCCTTGGCTTCATATCAAGAAGTATAAATAATAGAAGTCCTCAGGTTGTTCTTCAACTCTATATATCTTTGGTTAGGCCTCATTTAGATTATGCATCTGCACAGTTCTGGATCAAATGTATTACATAGAGGATAGACTGAGGGCCTTGAATCTGCACTCTTTAGAAAGGCGTAGAATTAGGGGGGATATTATTTAGGTGTATAAATGGAAAACAGGAATAAAAAAATGGGATGTAAATAGCATGCTGAAAATATCCAGCCAAGACAGGACTCGCAGCAATGGTTTCAAGTTGGAAAAGATCAGATTCAGGAAGGATATAGGAAAGCACTGGTTTGGTAATAGAGTTGTGGATGAGTGGAACAAACTCCCGAGTACCGTCATAGGGTTGGGACGTTGTGTAGTTATAAAAATAGGTTAGATAAATACATGAGTGGGTGTGGGTGGGTGTGAGTTGGACCTGACTAGCTTGTGCTACTAGGTCAGATGCCGTACTAATTTCTTAAGTGGAAGTGACCTGACTACCTGGAGTATACCTGGAGAGGGTTAACTCCAGGTGGTCGGCTAGATAAATATATGAGTGGGTGCGGGTGGGTGTGAGTTGGTCCTGACTAGCTTGTGCTACTAGGTCAGATGTCGTGCTCCTTCCTTAAGTGAATGTAACCTGACCTAGCTGGGTTGGGGCTTTGGCTTAAGCCGGTTGGAGACTTGGACCTGCCTCGCATGGGCCAGTAGGCCTGCTGCAGTGTTCCTTCTTTCTTATGTTCTTATGTGTGACTATGGAGGCAGCAAGGGATAGCCAGCAGAGTGTAACTATGGAGGCAGCAAGGGATAGCCAGCAGTGTGTAACTATGGAGGCAGCAAGGGATAGCCAGCAGTGTGTGACTCTGGAGGCAGCAAGGGATAGCCAGCAGAGTGCCAAGTGCTATCACACCAGTAGTAAACACTGGTGACGCAACCTCTGGGGTTAACTGCTTAATCTTATTTATATTTCAGCGTCAAGTTATTCCGCGAAACATATATAAAACGGAAGGACAGCATCATCTAGGTTAAATTTATGTGGTTTAAAGCCTGTCGACTACCCGGGGGTCATTAAGTCACTGTGTGTGACTTTTTGTTTGGGTTACCTTAGGTAATTTACACTACGTATGATAATTGTACTTGTGTACCTGTACCTAAATAATGTAAGCCTAAAACAATCCCCATAAGCCAGAATTCAGCTACTAATGAAGAGCCAAAGAATCCCACTGTGACCAGAGTCACATACATACATATGCACAGTAACCACCAGGAGGGGAGAATAATGTTGCTCTAGGTCTTTCACGCTGCAAATGCTTCTTCAGGAGCAATGCAATGACGAGAACAGAATTCGTTCTTCTCTGTGAATTACTGAGTGTTATGGCGAGTGGTTTTATTTAGGGAAGGCTTGACACACAGGCAGGGTTGTCCTGTGTTAGGTTAGTGGCATTGGCAGCTCTTTCTTGCTTTAGTCTCATTTCTGTTGTCTTCTCAGCAGATTTAATCCAACATTCACGTGAGATGGAAAATAGGAATTTGCTTGAAGATAAAAAAAATTGTAGCTTTTAGTACAAATAACTGAGAAAGTCATTACGGCCTGGTTGATCAGGCCTTGATCCACTGCGGGGGCGCTGACCTCCGCAACACCCTCCGGATATACCAGATAAGTCACTTGTGGCGGATATATGACACTGAGTAGTTACACGTGAACAATGGAACATCTTCCAGCACATGGTGGTATTCATAGTGGTATTCATAGTGGTACTCATAGTGGTACTCATAATGGTACTCATAGTGGTACTCATAGTGGTATTCATAGTGGTACTCATAGTGGTACTCATAGTGGTACTCATAGTGGTACTCAGTGGTATTCATAGTGGTATTCATAGTGGTATTCATAGTGATATTCATAGTGATATTCATAGGAGCTGTCAGAGGAACGACAAAATTGTGTGTTGTTCCTTTAATCAAAATTAAATGACAGTCGGTGGCTCTGTGATGGTTATTGACAGGTTATGTATTGTCCTTTACCACAATATCTGAGAATCTTACTCGCTTAGCTATCGTTTTCAACCTTAAAATACTTTCAGTGACATCTGGCACTTGAGGTGGTGGCTGGCTGGGATCTCTAGCTGCTGGCTGTAGTCTTTTCTGACTGTGGTCTTTCCTGGCTGTGGTCTTTACTGGCTGTGGTCTTTTCTGACTGTGGTCTTTACTAGCTGTGGTCCTTCGTGGCTGTGGTCTTTCCTGGCTGTGGTCTTTAATAGCTGTGGTCTTTCCTGGCTGTTGTCTTTAATGGCTGTGGTCCTTCGTGGCTGTGGTCTTTCCTGGCTGTGGTCTTTACTGGCTGTGGTCTTTTTTAACTGTGGTCTTTCCTGTCTATGGTCTTTCCTGTGGTCTTTAATGGCTGTGGTCTTTAATGGCTGTGGTCTTTCCTGATTGCACTGTCTGGTGACACTCTTGTTTGGGTTCTCCTGAGGTTCATTCTCGTCATTGCTTTGATCCTAAAGAAGCGCTTGCAGTTGCAGCGCCAAAAGCCTAGAGCAAGATCATTCTCCCCTCCGCCCTAGTGCCTACTGTGCACTGTTGATCGTTTGTATACGATTGTACATGAATGGTATATAATACAGAAGAACTATATACAAAAGATGAGGTAATCAGTCCCCCGGCCTTGTAGTTGGTGTGAAGAACACCGGTGCTAATCACACCAACTCCAAGATCGAGGCACTGATTATCTCATCTCTCGTATATAGTTCTTCTGTCTTCCCATTATGTCCTTGAATTTGTATTGATAAAGCCACTGGATAGCGAAATGTCTACAATATAGATACCCAGATGTTGCACATGTGTCTAATTGTTTGCGATTGTTGGACACACACACACACACACACACACACACACACACACACACACACACACACATATATATATATATATATATATATATATATATATATATATATATATATATATATATATATATATATATAAGAATACGTGGCTGTACACATGACTGATGAGCCTTAACCTTCTAAAGACCTGTACTGTACGAGTCTATCTACCCCATCCCTTTGTCCCTACCCCATAAAAAAATATAGGTTATTTTTTAATGTGACATCTTATTTCTTAATGTGAAATTTTATTGTGGCAACGTTTCGCTCTCCAGGAGTTTTATAAAGCTTAACAAAGCTTCCGGAGAGCGAAACGTTGTCACTATAAAATGTCACATTAGCTACATATGTGTTCTTTTACCTAACATTTTGTCGGTAATTCTACCATTATTACCAACATAAACAGAGATACCTTAAAGGAAGAATAATATTTGAATATTTCACATAGTGAAGGAAATAGTCAAAGCTGAGAGGGATAAAGAAGAAGGAAGACAAATCAGTATGGCCAGGAAATTCAGATTCATCACTAAACACTCATGTTGCAGCATACAGAAGATCTTGGTCATAAGCGACTCCCCTCTAGCTTGCTCACGTTGTCTTCCCATCAAGAATAAATGGTCTGTTACGTTGAAGTAAATAAGTATATAAATAAGTAAATAAGTTCATTTAGGCACAGGTACACGAATGTACAATTATCATACATAATGTAAATTACCCTGTGATATATATATCACAAACACTGATCTCTGGCTGACGGAGACTCGAACCTACGAACCTTGTGACAAGGTATGCAGTGCTTTACCGACCGTACCATACTGGTCCAATACCTTGGCGTCCAGCTTTCGCTAGACGTTGATCCAAGGCAGCCAGCTTTCAGGCAGGAGGCAGCTGGGTGCCTTGGATCAACGTCTAGCGTGAGCTGGTTGCCAAGGTATTGGTCCAGTGTGGTACGGTCGGTAAAGCACTGCGTACCTTGTCACAAGGTTCGTAGGTTCGAGTCTCCGTCGGCCAGAGATCAGTGTTTGTGAATATTTCGCCTGCTCTTGCGAATTCCTAGCATATATATATAATATATATATATATATATATATATATATATATATATATATATATATATATATATATATATATATATATATATATATATATATATATATATAGTGAGTCTTGTGTTACGTACGCGCGTGCGCGCGCCGTGTGTGTGTGTGTCAGGAGAGAGGGACAGGAGTCGCCACCTTCCTTGTGTCTCGTCTACTCTGACAACTGCTCAAGGGTAAGCAAATCCAGTTCGCTTTTCTAACATCATTTTCCACCGTGGAAAAGGAGACGCACAAATACAACATAATGCGATCCTTTAGTGGCAACGTTTCGCCCATACAGTGAGTTTTATCTAGTCACAAACAGATCTTTCCACTACTTCACCCCCTCTCTCCCTCATTCTCTTTCATCTTCTGCTTGTGTATTTTCACTTGGTGTTCCTGGTCTTGTTATTATCCTGTGTTTCATCTGCTCTCCCATTCCTTGTTTTCCTCCCTTCTTCTGCTGAATATTTCCTCAGTTTCCTCACAGACAGTAATTACCTTCACTTCTGCGTCCTCTTCTCTACGTTTTCTACATTGCTCGTCCATCTCAGTGAGTACCACACAGTCAGGTGTGCCACTGGATTTAGTGGATTTCGGACTAGATAGGTTTATGAGATCCAGTCAGCTGTATGACTGCCAGTCAGCTGTATGACTACCAGTCAGCTGTATGACTACCAGTCAGTGGGATCAGCGACCAGATATATGGTACAGTGCTCTGGGTTCAGCAGTGTACTCACCTATATGTGGTTGCAGGGATCGAGTCGCAGCTCCTGGCCTCGCCTCTTCCCTGGTCGCTACTAGGTTTACTCTCTCCCTGCTCAAAGAGCCTTATTGTACCTCTTCTTAAAGCTATGTATGGATCATGCCTCCACTACTTCACTCTCCAGACTGATCCGCTTCCTGATAACTCTAAGTGTGTGTGTGTGTGTACTCACCTAATTGTACTCACCTAATTGTGGTTGCAGGGGTCGAGACTCAGCTCCTGGCCCCGCCTCTTCGCTGTGTGTGTGTGCGTGTGTGTGCGTGTGTGTGTACTCACCTATTTGTACTCACCTATTTGTGGTTGCAGGGGTCGAGTCATAGCTCCTGGCCCCCACCTCTTCACTGATTGCTACTAGGTCCTTTCTCTCCCTGCTCCATGAGCTTTATCAAACCTCGTCTTAAAGGTATGTATGGTTCCTGCCTCCACTACGTCACTTTCTAGGCTATTCCACTTCCTGACAACTCTATGACTGAAAAAATACTTCCTAACATCTCTTTGACTCATAGGAGTCTTCAGCTTCCAATTGTGACCCCTTGTTTCTGTGTCCCCTCTCTGGAACATCTTGTCTCTGTCCACCTTATCTATTCCTCGCAGTATTTTATATGTCGTTATCATGTCTCCCCCAACCCTCCTGTCCTCTAGTGTCGTCAGGCCGATTTCCCCTTTAAACCCTTCTTCGTAGGACAATCCCCTTATCTCTGGGACTAGTCTTGTTGCAAACCTTTGCACTTTCTCTAGTTTCTTGACGTGCTTGACCAGGTGTGGGTTCAAACCTGGTGCTGCATACTCCAGTATGGGCCTGACGTATATGGTGTACAGAGTCTTGAATGATTCCTTAGTGAGGTATTGGAACGCTATTCTTAGGTTTGCCAGCCGCCCGTATGCTGCAGCAGTTATCTGATTAATGTGTGCCTCAGGAGATGTGCTTGGTATTATACTCACCCCAAGATCTTTTTCCTTGAGTGAGGTTTGGAGTCTTTGGCCACCTAGACTATACTCTGTCTGCGGTCTTCTTTGCCCTTCCCCGATCTTCATGACTTTACATTTGGCGGGGTTAAATTCCAGGAGCCAGTTACTGGACCAGGCTTGTAGCCTGTCCAGGTCTTTGTAGTCGTTCCTGATCCTCGACTGATTTAATTCTTCTCATTAACTTCACAGCATCTGCAAACAGGGACACTTCTGAGTCTATCCCTTCCGTTATGTCATTCACATATACCAAAAACAGTACCGGTCCCAGGACTGACCCTTGTGGAACCCCACTCGTCACAAGTACCCACTCTGACACCTCGTCACGTACCATGACTCGTTGTTGCCTCCCTGTCAGATATTCTCTGCTGTGTATGTGTTGTGTGTGTGTGTGTGTGTGTGTGTGTGTGTGTGTGTGTGTGTTTGTGTAGGGGATGCCTGGTATTGTGATCTAAACTTAGTGGTGATCCAGACGTTCGGAGAACCAAAATATCTGCAGCTTTCTGCCTCTTTTCTACTGGGAAATCTGTCTATTTTGGTTGATGGCAGGCAGGTAGGCAGGTAGGCAGGTAGGCAGTAGGCAGGTAGGAGGCAGGCAGGTAGGCAGGTAAGCTGATAGGAAGGATGAAACGCAGGGTAGAAAGGCTCGTCAGTAGGCAGACAGGTAGGTCAGTAAGCATGCAAACTTGTAGGAAGATACGTCGGTAGGTAGATAAGCTGGCAGACAGATACAACTCTCCAAGAAAGCTAGCAGGCAGGCAAGCAGGCAGGCAGGCAACTTGCAGGAGCAGGAGGCAAGCAGGCAGGCAGGCAAGCAGGCAGGCAGGCAGGCAGGCAGGAAGCAGGCAGGCAGACACGTAGGCCGGTAGGCTGTCATGGTTGACAGGTAGGAAAACAGGCAGGCAGGCAGGCAAACAAGCGCTCATCAGAGCCAAAGAAGACAGGCAAGCAAGCAGGCAAGGAAGCAGGCAAGGAAGCAGGCAAGCAAGCAGGCAAGCAGGGAAAAGTTAGCCATTCAGATAGTCAAGTAGATAGGAAGGTAAGGAGGCAGACAGGTAGGTAGGTACGAGTCTGGCCCAGAGTAGAGATGGTGTAGAGGGGACACATGGCCACAGGCATCACAGAAGACTTGGCACTCTTGGCTCTAAGCCACGGCACTGCCAGCCCACCTGCAGCACTCTGCCTACCCCAGGGGGTAGTACACTATCTCAATGAAGATTGTTTTTTTGCCTGTGACTTTGAGAGTAAAAATTGTTCTCTTCAACTCAATAGATGCCATTATAAATTTATAATGCACACCTTAAACATCTTTCATATTTTCGTAACGTGATATATTAAAATGTGAAGTATAATTATGGGACGTGGGTTTAGTTTAGCATTATAATTAGCCCCAGGTGCAATCATTTTGTTTGTCGTCATGATGTGAAGGTGATCCCAGGTGTTGGCACCGAGGGTCAACAAACAGGATCACCGGAGATGTTGACCCCCTAGTGACAAGGTGTTTATTTACCTGGTCACTAGATGGGGGGGTCATCCTGTCTCCAGTGAACACCACAACATGAATTATATTACTGCGTATAGTCTCACCTCAAGATAGGATATTCCTGCCACCAGAGCACATCACAACCTGAGAGGTGCTGCTCACTCAGCATGATCTAACTTGCACATGAAGGGTATGTAATACCGACCAGATGAAGAATTAGACACATGTGCAACATCTGGGTATCTTTACTTGTTGACGTTTACAAATAAAGATACAAAGATGTTGCACAGGTGTCTAATTCTTCATGGTCTAACTTCCTGACCTCAAGAAGAGGTCATCGTGTTTCTGATGCACGCCATGGCACAAGACATAACTGAGAATGGTCTCACCTCATGATCCAAAGCCCAGTGAAATCATTAGAAACACTGCTGTTAACACGTGATAAATTTCCTTGTAGAAGCCTCAGCAAACTTATCTTTGGCAGAGTTCACCTGAGTTTAGGAAAGCTCCTCTTCCCTGGACACGTTACACATTACTAACACATGTTGTATATATTGATTCCTGTATTCCTGTATCCCGGGCCTTTCATAACTCCAGCTCCCAACCCCAATCACTGAAGTGACATTTTTTGAGTAATATTTAAATACAGGGCGTTTCAAAATAATGGACCTAATTTCAAAGAAATATTTCTTTGAAATTTTAAAGCAATATTGCTTTGAAATTGGGTCCATCTTTTGAAAAACCCTGTATAATCGTCTCCCTTTCTCCCTGCTTTTATTTCTTCTTCTCTCAATTAATTCCTTTATTCCCTGTTTATCATTATAATCCTTTGCTTTTTGTCTTATCTGAATTTTTACTCTCACGTTCCATTATTCTCTCCGACCACCATATTGTGGAGTGTGGTGGAGAAGTGATGTTAAGTGTAGTGGAGTGATGGAGTTGTGGCTATAGTGGTGTAGTGAGTGTGGTGTTGTAGTGAGTGTGGTGTTGTAGTGAGTGTGGTGTTGTAGTGAGTGTGGTGTTGTAGTGAGTGTGGTGTTATAGTGAGTGTGGTGTTGTAGTGAGTG
>WNWK01010318.1:25000-67500 GCA_009830355.1 Cherax destructor | reverse complement strand
CTCTTTTAGAGACGAAATGTTGCGATCCAGAGGGAAAATGCCTGCAGCATTCCGGGCACGCGGCCCACCGCCGGAGAGCTGGACGAAGTATTCGAGATGCAGCTCTGAGTTGTTATCTATGTTGTTTTACTCCCTATTGTATTTTTGTCTAAATCAATAGTTACATTAGAACAAAATCATTAATTTACTTCCTAAAGACAAGAAAAACACTTTATAAGTCAGATGAGAAGAAGACAACCTCCACCTTACAGTTCCAGTCACTGACCCACCACTTAATGTGACCACACTGCCGAGGAAGAGACACCTGAGACGTTGAAAATGAGAAGGTAAAAAAAGCATAATATACGGGAAACCCTTTTATAAAATTGCTCAATATCTTTTTTTTTTTTTTTTTGGTAAATGGAAAAAAATACATCAAAAATTTGAAAAGTGAGTAAAATGAAAAGCTTCCCCAATTGATTTTTGGATTTAGCGTACTTTTTTTTTTTTTTAATCGCTCTATAATAGAGGAGCTTTGTAAGAGATTACTGGATTGCAAATGCAGTCTGTTTGCCCTTGTTATCCTTGTAAAATTCCATGATTTCAATAGTAGCAAGAGGCTCTCCTGCCTTCATGACCCCGTGTGAACCATGAGTGTCTCTGAGTCCTGCCTCCATAACCCCGTGTGAACCATGAGTGTCTCTGAGTCCTGCCTCCATGACCCCGTAATAATAATAAATAATAAATACAGGCAAGATCCCAATGGGATGAGCGGAGAAGACGGTACAGACGAAGAATAGCGCTGGAGAGGAGTCTTCTTAGTCGTAGAAATAGAGCCAGGGCTTAACCCAGCAGCTAAGGCGATCGTGGGGCAGACTTGAGAACAGGAATAGCAGGCTTTCCTGTTGGTGAGACTTCTTAGTGATTTGTGATAGTGGAGTCGTCGTCTGCATTCTTGATGTAGTTGAATGTTGATGTGGGGATCAATTTTATATACGTTCGTTTGTAGTTAATACGAGAGTCTTTTACTATCTGTTCTAAGATTTCGATGAGTTCAGAAACAGATGCGTAGGGGTAACCTTTGTTGGTGAACTTCACGTCCCCCTGACGTATATACGAACTCAAGGTGGCTGGATTTACATCAATGGTAAAGTTCCTGTTGTGTGCATAGTAGACGATGTTTTTCCATTTGAGGGTGCGGCTGGTTGTGTCTTGTACTAAATCGTAGTGTGAAGCAAATGTTGGTGTAGGCGGTGATGTTCTGGTCGTCTTAGCAGGAGTGGATAGTGTGGATGTGGAGGTATCTGAATGGGCGGCGGCTGTTGAATTTGCAGTAGGCTGGGAGGTCCCTGATTTGTTGGTTCTGGAGTCTTTTGGAGATATCAGAGGCATTTCATTGGTTGTGAATGGAGTGCCGTGACTGGAAGTAAGTGGTGTTGGTTGTGATGGTGGTGGAGCAGCGTCGTGAGATTGATTTGCAGGTGGAGAAACGATGACAGGTTGTTGGTTATTGTTGAGTATCAGTGAAGATGGTGGAGATGTTGGGAATTTGAACTCTGGCATGTTATTTAACTTGAGGAGTTCATTTATGGATGAGTTGAAGGTTCCAGGAACAGCAGCATTGTGCATATGAGCATATATCATACAGTAGTATATGGTGGTTGGGTCACAATCAGGTGCGATGGTGGCAGTGGAGGGTTGATTCGAAGCTTAGAGAATTTTTGTTGTGGTAGCTTGTAGTTTCGTAATAGCAGCATAGGTGGGTGATTTTGAAGATGACTTTTTCTGTGCTACTTCTTGGGTCTTCTTCATAATGTCTTTTCTATTTGGACATTTAGCGGCTAGAGTGTGATGATCGGTGCTTTTACAGTTGAGACAAGTTGGTGTTGGAGGTTCAGAGACGGGGCATGACCGAAAATCATGTCCTTCATTACCACATGTTGTGCAAAACTTCCTGTCCTTCACTGGACAGTCTCTGGTGTTGTGTGCATAAGAGTAACAATTCCAACATTGAGGAATGTAATGGTATCTCTCAGCTTCGATGTGTGTGGGGCTGATGAAGTAATAAAATACTGCAATACCATCAGCCAATGCAGTGGCAGCCATATTTACATCGGTGAACGTGATTTTGAGCATGGATGGAGCTGTAGGTATTTTCATAACGCTCTCGACTTTGGCCCATGAGTTTTGATTTTCAATGGACGTCTTGAGTTCGTCTATAGGTTGAACTGTAAGAAGCTTATCAAGTTTCTTAAGGAAGACTGACCTTCTTGCCCTGAGAGCTGGAGATGACATGACAGTAAATCCTCGACCTGCTAGAGTGGTGGTGGCTGTTGTAGTGTGTGAACCATGAGTGTCTCTGAGTCCTGCCTCCATGACCCTGTGTGAACCATGAGTGTCTCTGAGTCCTGCCTCCATGACCCCGTGTGAACCATGAGTGTCTCTGAGTCCTGCCTCCATGACCCCGTGTGAACCATGAGTGTCTCTGAGTCCTGCCTCCATGACCCCGTGTGAACCATGAGTGTCTCTGAGTCCTGCCTCCATGACCCCGTGTGAACCATGAGTGTCTCTGAGTCCTGCCTCCATGACCCCGTGTGAACCATGAGTGTCTCTGAGGCCCCAGAGCTTCTTCTTGCTTTGCCAAAAAAAAAAAAAAAAAATCCAAACTGGGAAGTAATATTTTAAAAAACTCACATTTGGCACCTTCCCGTTGTTTATTTTTCAGATGCTCGTAATTTATATATTTATAATTTCTCAGATTGTCTTGGAAAATATCTTTATACTCGTATAATGATAGGATGATACCAAAAATTTTCCCGATATCAATACTTTTTCTATATATATTTTTTTAATTATAATTTTTCTGTTCAATGTATAAGGGAATGCTTATTGCACAAAGGGTATTAAATAACACAGGAAGGTTAAATATTAAATAACTTGATTTATCTGAGATGATAATGTTATTACTTGACATGTTGTGTTAGTTACTGGTTGTCAAAGGCACTTGTCAATAGTGTGTGTGTGTGTGTGTGTGTGTGTGTGTGTGTGTGTAACCCCCTCACAGTCGTCAGGTAGTGTGTTAATGTTGACATTTTTAAGCACACATGTAATATTAATATTTTAAAACGCATCGTCTGGTATTGGTCGTTTTTTCACCAATACCTATACCTTAAAAATAGTCGATACCCGCCGATACTGATAGTTTGGTACATCCCTATTTTGACACCTACCTTGGAGCCAATAAAACCTTGATGTGGACACCACTCTGAATACCAGTGTGACTGCTGATGACGCACTGCTTTCGTGAAATTCAGAATGAGAAGTAACAGAAGTTGGGAGGAGTTTGGGTGTGGAAAAACGAAAACAAGCAAAGTGGTGAGAGAAAATGGAACATAGGAAGTGAAAATTGGAGAAGGTGAATGTATTGAGATATTGGAGGATACTGAGAGGTAGCTATGTCGGCAGATGGGTCTATAAAAGGTCAGATTAGGTATGTTTATGCCAGGTATCAGTACAAATGTCTTTCGTGACGAGGATCTTATAATGACCAGCCACTGATGATTGTGGTCACCTGACTGAGGCCTTACTGGTCCACCCCTTTAAAAATAAAACGTAATATCATTTAATGGTCTTAGAGCTAAGAAAAATGAAGGAGAGAGAGAGTAGCAGGCGTGCTCTGGGATCTGTAAAAATAACGAGGTTTGTTAACAGACGCAAAAAGAAAGAGACTATACCAGCTTTTGTGTGTGTGTGGGGGTGTGTGTACTCACCTATTTGTGGTTGTAGGGGTCGATTCATAGCTCCTGGCCCAGCCTCTTCACTGATCGCTACTAGGTTCTTTCTCTTCCTGCTCCATGAGTTTTACCAAACCTCGTCTTAAAGCTATGTATGGTTCCTACCTCCACTTCGTCACTTTCCAGACTATTCCACTTTCTGACAACTCTGTGACTGAAGAAATACTGCCTAACATCCCTTTGACTCATCTGAGTCTTCCAATTGTGACCCCTTGTTGATGTGGCCCATCTCTGGAACATCCTGTCTTTGTCCACCTTGTCAGTTCCTCGCAGTACTTCATATGTCGTTATCATGTCTCCCCTGACACTCCTGTCCTTCAGTGCCGTCAGACCGATTTCCCTTAACCTTTCTTTGTAGGACTTTTCCCTTAGCTCCGGAACTAGTCTTGTTGCAAACCTTTGCACTTACTGTGTGTGTGTGTGATGGTCTTTGAATGTAGGAGGATGGAGGCTGCAGTAGCGGAGGAGACACGTCAGAAATCAATGTGGTATGAATTTTGTATATGGGTGAATAAAGAATGGAAAAAATATAGAGCAGTGTAGTGTCATGGAAGGTGTAACTTAAAGATCAGTGTAGTGTCATGGAAGGTGTAACTTAAAGATCAGTGTAGTGTCATGGAAGGTGTAACTTAAAGATCAGTGTAGTGTCATGGAAGGTGTAACTTAAAGATCAGTGAAGTGTCAGACAGATGATCTGGTATGAGCAATAATTTGTTCATGTGGAAAGCAGATCCCCCCAAAAAATTATCAAGACCTTGAATAAATATATGTTAAATGGGGTGAGTTATAGGCACAGTCTAAGGAAGGGTTGGAAGGTCATGAAGGATATTTTGAAGGGAACTCTAGAATGCATGTGATATAATGGCCGAGGGACTGATTACCTCATTCTCCTCACCATCATTTCTCACCGTTCTTCTCTATATTGGACTGAGGAAGCCACTAGCTGGCGAAACGTTTCCTCGGTAAAGATTCCCGAATAAACATAAGAATGGAGGAACACTTCAGAAAGCCTACTGGCCCATACAAGGCAGGTCCTTATCAAAACCACAACTACCCAAAGCTACCCAAGAATTTACTCCCAAAAAATGTTTCATTCTTCAACTTTAGAATGATACTTTAGAATTAGACACATGTGCAACACTTGGGTATCTTTAATGAGGAAAGGTTTCGCCACACAGTGGCTTCATCAGTCCATACAAATGAGAATGGTGAAGAACAGGAGGTGTTTGAGGTAATCAGTCCCTCAACCTTGAGTCGATGTAATCAGTCCATCAATCTTGAAAAGAATTACATCGACTAAATGCTGAGGAACTGATTACCTCAAACTACTCCTGCTCTTCACAATTCTCCTTTGTATGGACTGATGAAGCCTAGGTAGTAGGTTGGTAGACAGCAACCACCCAGGGAGGTACTACCGTCCTGCCAAGTGAGTGTAAAACGAAAGCCTGTAATTGTTTTACATGATGGTAGGATTGCTGGTGTCTTTTTTCTGTCTCATAAACATGCAAGAGTTCAGGTACGTCTTGTTACTTCTACTTACACTTAGGTCACACTACACATTCATGTACACGCATATGTATACACACCCTTCTGAGTTTTCTTCTATTTTCTTACTAGTTCTTGTTCTTATTTATTTCCTCTTATCTCCATGGGAAAGAGTCGACTAAAATACCGGGAGCAAGGGGTTAATAACCCC
The DNA here is from genome assembly GCA_009830355.1 of Cherax destructor. Taxonomy (NCBI): domain Eukaryota; kingdom Metazoa; phylum Arthropoda; class Malacostraca; order Decapoda; family Parastacidae; genus Cherax; species Cherax destructor. The sequence continues at coordinate 62,031 of WNWK01010318.1, read as the reverse complement.
TTCTCCAGTATACATTACAAAAGTTAAAAGAGTAGATATATATATATATATATATATATATATATATATATATATATATAATAAGTAAGCCAGGAGAAAAAAAACCACCTTCGAAACTGAAACGCACGAAAAGAATCAATTTTCTTTTCGTTTTAATAACTGGAGGAGTGTGAGAGGAGCGAGTTATCTCCAGAGTGACTCTACTCTGGATCACGGTAAAGGTCACAACGCGGAAAGGTCACTTTAAGCCTACTATCACGTCTCTGTAAAGCTGTAAAGGTCACCCTCTAGTACTACTACTACTACTGCTGCTGCTGCTTATGTACTACAACAACTACTACTGCCCTGAGTTTTCCTGTCTACCAAGAAGGTAGTACCTCCCAGGATGGCTGCTGTCTACCTGTGTTTTACACCTGACAGGAGGGTAGTACCTACCAGGATGGCTGCTGTCTACCTGTGTTTTACACCTGACAGGAGGGTAGTACCTACCAGGATGGCTGCTGTCTACCTGTGTTTTACACCTGACAGGAGGGTAGTACCTCCCAGGATGGCTGCTGTCTACCTGTGTTTTACACCTGACAGGAGGGTAGTACCTCCCAGGATGGTTGCTGTCTTCCTGTGTTTCATACTCACATGACAGGAGGGTAGTACCTCCCAGGATGGCTGCTGTCTTCCTGTGTTTCACACCTGACAGGAGGGTAGTACCTCCCAGGATGGTTGCTGTCTACCTGTGTTTCATACTCACATGACAGGAGGGTAGTACCTCCCAGGATGGCTGCTGTCTTCCTGTGTTTCACACCTGACAGGAGGGTAGTACCTCCCAGGATGGTTGCTGTCTACCTGTGTTTCATACTCACATGACAGGCGGGTAGTAACTCCCTGGATGGCTGCTGTCTACCTGTGTTTCACACCTGACAGGCGGGTAGTAACTCCCTGGATGGCTGCTGTCTACCTGTGTTTTACACCTGACAGGCGGGTAGTAACTCCCTGGATGGCTGCTGTCTACCTGTGTTTCACACCTGACAGGAGGGTAGTACCTCCTTGGATGGTTGCTGTCTACCTGTGTTTTACACCTGACACGCAGGTAGTAACTCCCTGGATGGCTGCTGTCTACCTGTGTTTCACACCTGACAGGAGGATAGTACCTCCTAGGATGGCTGCTGTCTACCTGTGTTTCACACATGACAGGAGGGTAGTAACTCCCTGGATGGCTGCTGTCTACCTGTGTTTCACACCTGACAGGAGGGTAGTACCTCCTTGGATGGTTGCTGTCTACCTGTGTTTTACACCTGACAGGCGGGTAGAAACTCCCTGGATGGCTGCTGTCTACCTGTGTTTCACACCTGACAGGAGGGTAGTACCTCCTAGGATGGTTGCTGTCTACCTGTGTTTTACACCTGACAGGCAGGTAGTAACTCCCTGGATGGCTGCTGTCTACCTGTGTTTCACACCTGACAGGAGGATAGTACCTCCTAGGATGGTTGCTGTCTACCTGTGTTTTACACCTGACAGGAGGGTAGTACCTCCCTGAATGGCTGCTGTCTACCTGTGTTTCACACCTGACAGGAGGATAGTACCTCCTAGGATGGTTGTTGTCTACCTGTGTTTTACACCTGACAGGAGGGTAGTAACTCCCTGAATGGCTGCTGTCTACCTGTGTTTCACACCTGACAGGAGGATAGTACCTCCTAGGATGGTTGCTGTCTACCTGTGTTTTACACCTGACAGGCAGGTAGTAACTCCCTGAATGGCTGCTGTCTACCTGTGTTTCACACCTGACAGGAGGATAGTACCTCCTAGGATGGTTGCTGTCTACCTGTGTTTTACACCTGACAGGAGGGTAGTACCTCCCTGAATGGCTGCTGTCTACCAATCTTATGCTGCTCCTCTACATAAATCCGCTCAAAATGAAGTTTTCTCCCAAAATAAATAAATAAAACAATCAAAAAAGTCTTTTATAACCTGAAAAACTAAGCCTTTTAAATTATTTCGTGTCAGACACGTCAAAATTCTTCGAAAATTATCAGATAATCCAGAATTATCTAAATGTAATTAGAAATATTCTAATAAATATTTTATCATAGTAATTCACAATTTTTAAAAAATCTAAAAAAAAACTAATTACAAAAAAGAGATAAGCCCTAAAATAAATTATTAAAGAACAAAATTTTCAAGAGACGCTCTCAAAAAAAAAAAAAAAATGGCTCAGGAAAATAAATTCCTTAAAATGATTTACAAGAAAAAAAAAAAATTCTTATGAAAATACTTTCACAAAATAAAATCCTCAAGAAAATAATTTCTCAAAATAAAAATTCTCAAAAATTCTCAACAGCAAAATTCTCAAAAAAAAAAAAAAATAAGTCTTAAATGCCATAAAAATGACTCATTCTCAATGTTTTCCACTAAAACTAAACAATCTTTGCACCAAAGACGAGAGACGATCTTTTTTTTCAATGTTTCTCGCTGTTGTTTCCCACCACGGAGCCAAATGTAGTCCAGCTGTGTCGTCACGTTGATTACGTCTTGTAGATCTGGTAATCTCTTGTAGATTTACGTAACCCAAAATGTAGAAAATGTCTCGGAACATTTGTGACAAACGTTCCGCAGCTGACGCCTATGAAATTTGTGTAGATTGCCGAAACATACTAAATATGAACACAAATCCTAAACCACAAATCATAAACACAAATATTGAACACAAATCCTAAATACAAAGCCTAAACAGAAATCCTAAACATAAATCCCATTACAAATATCAAACAAATCCAAAAACACAAATTCGAACCACAATTCCCAACCACAATTCCTAAATACAATTCCCAAGCAATTCATAAACACTATTCATAAACACTATTCATAAACACTATTCATAAACACTATTCATAAACACTATTCCTAGACACAATTCTTAAACACAGTTCAAACAAATGATGATCATAAATTATAAATGTCTTAAACAAATTCTAAACACAAATCATAAACAAATTCCTGAGCACAAATCCAGAACACAAATCAAACACAGATCAGAAACCCATTAAAATACATTTTCAAGAAATCCTAAATGCAAATCATAAACACATCTGCAATCCTAAGAAAATCGTAAACACAAATTGTAATTACCTTTAAAATCTTGGACACAAATTTCTTGCAACAAACCCAAAATGCACTTCATATATGGAATGAAACCCAAGAATCTATGTAAACACAAATCCACCCAAATTATCCCCCCATTATTCCCGTAAAACAAAGTACCAGACATAAATCCCCCTCTAAACCTTAAATCCTCAGACAAATCCTCAAGAAGTCTCGCCGACGGAAGAAACTTGAGACAAGCGCACAAAGGTCACCAGAAGGGGGAGTTTTATTTTTTTTTGGGGGGGGAGAAAGGTCAGCCAGGCAGGTGACGTTATCAGTCAAGGGTACCACTGACGGTACTGCCAGTAGTACCCCCTGACAGTACCATCAGTAGTATCACTGACGGTACTGTCAGTAGTACCCCTTGACAGTACCGTCAGTAGTACCACTGACGGTACTGCCAGTAGTACATCCCTGACAGTACCGTCAGTAGTATCACTGACGGTACTGCCAGTAGTACCCCTTGACAGTACCGTCAGTAGTACCACTGACGGTACTGCCAGTAGTACCCCTTGACAGTACCGTCAGTAGTACCACTGACGTCCATCATTGACAAAGCACAGACACACACACACACGCACACATATACGCACACACAAACACACACACACACATACACGCACACGCACACACACACACACACACACACACATACACACAACTTATCTTTGTTTTCATATATAATTAAAAGTTATACGTAGTTTTCCATTTTTATATTGGCTTTCGTCCATTTCATCGCTCATCGTCAGGATTTCTGGTTTGACGAGCGATTTCAAAATTATTAGCCTAAACAAGTTTGTGAGATTACCATGTGAGATTACCATGGAAGATTACCATGTGAGATTACCATGTGAGATCGCAGTTTGATCACGACCTACCATGTTTTACCACATAAGAATTCAGTCTTATTCCCAGATGGTAAAACATAACTGGTGGATCTCGTAAACATAATAAAATAGGTCACTAACATATGTCACCAGTTAGAAGTCTCCACTTCTACCTCACAATATCTAATGTATCACCAGTTAGAAGTCTCCACTTCTAGCAATGTTAATCTCCTGCTAGGTCAGATACAACATACAACTTGCATCTCTCAATAACATGCAACATTGCAAGCATTAACTTATTGTCTTATATATAGTTATATACTCAATATAATAAAATACCGATTATTAAGGCTGTCTCCCAGACCACGCAGTGGTACCTTCTCCTCAGTTATCCATTAGGGGTACCTGATACCTTACACCTGGGACCAGCTCCCTAGTATTCTAATTAGGCACTACTATTCTTGTATTATTTTCATATATAAGATAGTAGTATAGTAAATTAAATGGGTCAAAGTAACAAACGTTTAGTGAATAAATAATAGGAATGAGAGCACATTTACCTTTCTCTTCACATTACGAGAGAAATATTACAATGACACAACACATAATAACCAGGAGAATGATTATATCTACTCATTCTTAAGTCACCAGCAGACCAGAGCTCCACCTGCTTGGAGCAGACACCAGCCACACAGCCTCTCTCTCTCTCTCTCTCTCTCTCTCTCTCTCTCTCTCTCTCTCTCTCTCTCTCTCTCTCTCTCTCTCTCTCTCTCTCTCTCTCTCTCTCTCTCTCTCTCTCTCTCTCTCTCTCTCTCTCTCTCTCTCTCTCTCTCTCTCTCATCCAGGCCCCAGCTCGACTCATTCAGTCCTCTAACTCTCCCACTACTGCTTTTAAAATGTAATTCCCATGGAAGGAGCCGCCACACTCGACTACCTTCCCACTGGACAAAGACCAGATAACAGTCAATAGTGACCCCAGTGTCACAGTAATGCCAATGAACAGTGGAGACTGTTGACTAGCACTGTTTGAGAGGTTCTACAGTTTCCCAGCTCAAATAAGATCTATTTTATGACCCGGAATTCAGAAGGTGGTGGGAAAAGGTTTAACTCGTGTAACAGGGGATTCAAACACGGGAGAAAGGATTCAAAACCAACGGAGAGAGCATCTCTCGTTTACATCTTCTCTGGTCCACATCTCTGGTCCACATCACTGGTCCACATTTTCTTTTACTTCAGCTCTAACTTTCTTTTTGTAGAAAAGTCTAACCTAATAAAAACATTGCCTTCATTTCACTTCATTATTTACTTTTCTTTAAACAAGTATTCCTCTTATTTTCTGAATAGTTGAGAATGCTGGCCGTTAAGGTCTCCTCTTTCTTAAATTTATCCACCCTTTTGCAACATATATAGCCATTGAAGCTAAACCTGTGTGTGTATACTCACCTAATTGAGGTTGCAGGGGTCGAGTCATAGCTCCTGGCCCCGCCTCTTCACTGGTCGCTACTAGGTCCACTCTCTCCTTGCCCCATGAGATTTATTATACCTCTTCTTAAAACTATGTATAGATCCTGCCTCCACTACATCACTCTCCAGACTGTTCCACTTTCTGACAACTCTATGACTGAAGAAGTATTTCCTAACATCCCTGTGACTCATCTGAGTTTTCAACTTCCGTTTGTGACCCCTTGTTGGTGTGTCACATCTCTGAAACATTCTGTCCCTATCCACCTTGCCAATTCCTATCAGTATTTTGTATATATATATATATATATATATATATATATATATATATATATATATATATATATATATATATATATATATATAAGTAGTAGGTTGGTAGACAGCAACCACCCAGGAGGTACTACCGTCCTGCCAGGTGACTGTGAAACAGAAACCTGAAACTGTTTTACATGATGGTAGGATTGCTGGTGTCTTTTTTCTGTCTCATAAACACGCTGGATAACAGGTATATCGTATATCTAGCTACTTCTACTTACACTTTAGGTCACACTACACTGGCATACACATGCATATATATACATACACACATCTAGGTTATTCTTCTTTTTCTTAATAGCTCTTGTTCTTTTTATTTTCTCTATTGTCCATGGGGAAGTGGAAAAGAATCTTTCCTCCGTAAGCCATGCGTGTCGTATGAGGCGACTAAGATGCCGGGAGCAATGGGCTAGTAACCCCTTCTCCTGTACAAATCTACTAAAAACGAGAAGAAGAAAAACTTTATAAAATTGGGTTGTCTGAATGTGCGTGGATGTAGTGCGGATGATAAGAAAGAGATGATTGCCGATGTTATGAATGAAAAGAAGTTGGATGTCCTGGCCCTAAGCGAAACAAAGCTGAAGGGGGTAGGCGAGTTTCAGTGGGGAGAAATAAATGGGATTAAGTCAGGAGTATCTGAGAGAGTTAGAGCTAAGGAAGGGTAGCAATAATGTTGAAGGATCAGTTATGGAAGGAAAAGAGGGAATATAAATCTGTAAATTCAAGGATTATGTGGATTAAAATAAGGGTCGGATGCGAAAAGTGGGTCATAATAAGCGTGTATGCACCTGGAGAAGAGAGGAGTGTAGAGGAGAGAGAGAGATTTTGGGAGATGTTAAGCGAATGTATAGGAACTTTTGAACCAAATGAGAGAGTAATTGTGGTAGGGGACCTAAATGCTAAAGTGGGAGAAACATGCAGAGAGGGTGTAGTAGGTAAGTTTGGGGTGCCAGGTGTAAATGATAATGGGAGCCCTTTGATTGAACTTTGTATAGAAAGGGGTTTAGTTATAGGTAATACATATTTTAAGAAAAAGAGGATAAATAAGTATACAAGATATGATGTAGGGCGTAATGACAGTAGTTTGTTGGACTATGTATTGGTGGATAAAAGATTGTTGAGTAGACTTCAGGATGTACATGTTTATAGAGGGGCCACAGATATATCAGATCACTTTTTAGTTATAGCTACAGTGGGAGTAAAAGGTAGATGGGATACAAGGAAAATAGAATCAGTAAGTAAAAGAGAGGTGAAGGTTTATAAACTAAAAGAGGAGGCAGTTAGGGTAAGATATAAACAACTATTGGAGGATAGATGGGCTAGTGAGAGTGTAGACAATGGGGTCGAAAATGTATGGGGTAGATTTAAAAATGTAGTGTTAGAGTGTTCAGCAGAAGTTTGTGGTTACAGGCGAGTGGGTGCGGGAGGGAAGAGGAGCGATTGGTGGAATGATGATGTAAAGAGAGTAGTAAGGGAGAAAAAGTTAGCATATGAGAGGTTTTACAAAGTAGAAGTGATGCAAGGAGGGAAGAGTATATGGAGAGAAAAGAGAGGTTAAAGAGTGGTGAAGCAATGTAAAAGAGAGCAGATGAGAGAGTGGGTGAGATGTTATCAGCAAATTTTGTTGAAAATAAGAAAAAGTTTTGGAATGAGATTAATAAGTTGAGGAAGCCTAGAGAACAAATGGATTTGACAGTTAAAAATAAGAGAGGAGAGTTATTAAATGGAGAGTTAGAGGTATCGGGAAGATGGAGAGAATATTTTGAGGATTTGTTAAATGTTGATGAAGACAGGGAAGCTGTGATTTCGTGTGTAGGGCAAGGAGGAATAACATCTTGTAGGAGTGTGGAAGAGCCAGTTGTGGGTGTAGGGAAGTTCGTGAGGCAGTGGGTAGAATGAAAGGGGTAAGGCAGCTGGGATTGATGGGATAAAGATAGAAATGTTAAAAGCAGGTGGGGATATAATTTTGGAGTGGTTGGTGCTATTATTTAATAAATGTATGGAAGAGGGTAAGGTACCTAGGGATTGGCAGAGAGCGTGTATTGTTCCTTTGTATAAAGGCAAAGGGGACAAAAAGAGTGCAAAAATTATAGGGGAATAAGTCTGTTGAGTGTACCTGGTAAAGTGTATGGTAGAGTTATTATTGAAAGAATTAAGAGTAAAACAGAAAGCAGGATAGCAGATGAACAAGGGGCTTTAGGAAAGGTAGGGGGTGTGTAGACCAAGTGTTTACAGTGAAACATATAGGTGAACAGTATTTGGATAAGGGTAAAGATGTTTTTGTGGCATTTATGGATTTGGAAAAGGCGTATGATAGGGTAGATAGGGGGCAATGTGGCAGATGTTGCAGGTGTATGGAATAGGAGGAAGGTTACTGAAAGCAGTGAAGAGTTTTTATGAGGATAGTGAGGCTCAGGTTAGAGTGTGTAGGAGGGAAGGGGACTATTTCCCAGTAAAAGTGGGCCTTAGACAAGGATGTGTGATGTCACCGTGGTTGTTCAATATATTTATAGATGGGGTTGTAAGAGAAGTGAATGCGAGGGTCTTGGCAAGAGGTGTTGGGCTAAAAGATAAAGAAGCAAATACAAAGTGGGAGTTGTCACAGTTGCTTTTGCTGATGACACTGTGCTTTTGGGAGATTCTGAAGAGAAGCTGCAGAGGTTGGTGGATGAATTTGGTAGGGTGTGTAAAAGAAGAAAATTGAAAGTGAATATAGGAAAGAGTAAGGTGATGAGGATAACAAAAAGAATAGGTGACGAAAGATTGGATATCAGATTGGAGGGAGAGAGTATGGAGGAGGTGAATGTATTCAGATATTTGGGAGTGGACATGTCGGCGGATGGGTCTATGAAGGATGAGGTGAATCATAGAATTGATGAGGGAAAAGGGTGAGTGGAGCACTTCGGAGTCTGTGGAGACAAAGAACCTTGTCCATCGAAGTAAAGGGGAATGTATGAGAGTATAGTTATACCAACGCTCTTATATGGGTGTGAAGCATGGGTGATGAATGTTGCAACGAGGAGAAGGCTGGAGGCAGTGGAGATGTCATGTCTGAGGTCAATGTGTGGTGTGAATATAATGCAGAGAATTCGGAGTTTGGAAATTAGGAGGAGGTGCGGGATTACCAAAACGATTGTCCAGAGAGCTGAGGAGGGGTTGTTGAGGTGGTTTGGACATGTAGAGAGAATGGAACGAGACAGAGTGACTTCGAGAGTGTGTAAATCTGTAGTGGAGGGAAGGCGGGGTAGGGGTCGGCCTAGGAAAGGTTGGAGGGAGGGGTAAAGGAAGTTTTGTGTGCGAGGGCTTGGACTTCCAGCAAGCATGTGTGAGCGTATTTGATAGGAGTGAATGGAGGCATATGGTTTTAATACTTGACGTGCTGTTGGAGTGTGAGCAAAGTAACATTTATGAAGGGATTCAGGAAACCGGCAGGCCGGACTTGAGTTCTGGAGATGGGAAGTACAGTGCCGGCACTCTGAAGGAGGGGTGTTAATGTTGCAGTTTTATAACTGTAGTGTAAAGCACCCTTCTGGCAAGACAGTGATGGAGTGAATGATGATGAAAGTTTTTCTTTTCGGGCCACCCTGCCTTGGTGGGAATCGGCCGATGTGTTAATAAATAAAATATATATATATATATATATATATATATATATATATATATATATATATATATATATATATATATCAAAAAAGATCACAGTAAACAGGTGATATCAAAATATGCAAGACAACCACTATGAAAAATAGAGGATTCGAGCTTTCGTGACTACTCACATTATCAAGGAACTATATTACTGCATATAGTTCCTTGATAATGTGAGTAGTCACGAAAGCGCTTGGAATTCCTCTATTTTTTCATAGTGGTTGTCTTGCATATATATATATATATATAAAGTGTGCTTATCAATTCGCAAACAGGCGAAATTATCTCTACGTCCACAGGAGGACTAGAACCTGCAAACTCTGTATCAGAGTATAGTACTGGGTTCGTGGTAATGTACTGTGTACTCTGATTCAGAGTTCACATGTTCGGGTCCTGCTGTGGACGTAGAGATAATGTTTGTATATATAATGTGTGAATACAGATACTGAGTGATAACATTGCTTAGCTTGTATTACCCTTCAGTCAAATTACTCTTTATCTTACAGTATTTCATGTCCCCACCACCTTCATGGGTTGCAGTTCTCAGTGTCACCACCACCTTCATGGGTTACAGTTCTCAGTGTCACCACCACCTTCATGGGTTACAGTTCTCAGTGTCACCACCACCTTCATGGGTTACAGTTCTCAGTGTCACCACCATCATCATGGGTTGCAGTTCTCAGTGTCACCACCACCTTCATGGGTTGCAGTTCTCAGTGTCACCACCACCTTCATGGGTTACAGTTCTCAGTGTCACCACCACCTTCATGGGTTACAGTTCTCAGTGTCACCACCATCATCATGGGTTGCAGTTCTCAGTGTCACCACCACCTTCATGGGTTGCAGTTCTCAGTGTCACCACCATCATCATGGGTTGCAGTTCTCAGTGTTACCACCATCATCATGGGTTGCAGTTCTCAGTGTCACCACCACCTTCATGGGTTGTAATTCTCAGTGTCACCACCACCATTATGGGTTGTAGTTCTCAGTGTCACCACCACCACCACCATTATGGGTTGTAGTTCTCAGTGTCACCACCACCATTATGGGTTGTAGTTCTCAGTGTCACCACCGCCATCATGGGTTACAGTTCTCAGTGTCACCACCGCCATCATGGGTTACAGTTCTCAGTGTCACCACCACCATTATGGGTTGTAATTCTAAGTGTCACCACCACCATTATGGGTTGTAGTTCTCAGTGTCACCACCACCATTAAGGGCTGCAGCTCTCAGTGTCACCACCACCATTATGGGTTGTAGTTCTCAGTGTCACCACCACCACCACCATGGGTTGTAGTTCTCAGTGTCACCACCACCATTATGGGTTGTAGTTCTCAGTGTCACCACCACCATTAAGGGCTGCAGCTCTCAGTGTCACCACCACCATCATGGGTTGTAGTTCTCAGTGTCATCAGCACCACCATCATGGGTTGCAGTTCTCAGTGTCACCAGCACCACCATCATGGGTTACAGTTCTCAGTGTCACCACCACCATCATGGGTTGTAGTTCTCAGTGTCACCAGCACCACCATCATGGGTTACAGTTCTCAGTGTCACCAGCACCACCATCATGGGTTACAGTTCTCAGTGTCACCAGCACCACCATTATGGGTTACAGTTCTCAGTGTCACCAGCACCACCATCATGGGTTACAGTTCTCAGTGTCACCAGCACCACCATCATGGGCTGCAGTTCTCAGTGTCACCACCACCATCATGGGTTGTAGTTCTCAGTGTCACCAGCACCACCATCATGGGCTGCAGTTCTCAGTGTCACCAGCACCACCATCATGGGTTGTTGTTTTCAGTGTCACCATCACCACTATCATGGGTTGTAGTTCTCAGTGTCACCAGCACCACCATCATGGGTTGTAGTTCTCAGTGTCACCAGCACCACCATCATGGGCTATAGTTCTCAGTGTCACCACCATCATGGGCTACAGTTCTCAGTGTCACCACCATCATGGGCTACAGTTCTCAGTGTCACCACCATCATGGGCTACAGTTCTCAGTGTCACCAGCACCACCATCATGGGATACAGTTCTCAGTGTCACCACCACCACCATGGGATACAGTTCTCATTGTCACCCCCATCATGGGCTACAGTTCTCAGTGTCACCAGCACCACCACCATGGGATACAGTTCTCAGTGTCACCACCACCACCATGGGATACAGTTCTCAGTGTCACCAGCATCATGGGTTGCAGTTCTAGGTGGTTGAAATCTCTGAGTATAAAGAGGTGAGTGGTAACGCTGCCTCAGCTATGTACTTCTCTATAATACTATACGTATATAGTATATAGTGTTGTTATTACTGCAGTTGTTGCTGGTGTTATTACTGCAGTTGTTGCTGGTGTTGTTATTACTGCAGTTGTTGCTGGTGTTATTACTGGTGGTACATCTGATCTATTAATGTATTATAAAACCTCATCTATCTGCTCTATCTCCCCTCCCTTCACTCTCCCTCTCCTATCGATCTCCCCTCCCTTCACTCTCCCTCTCATATCCTCCCCTCCCTTCACTCTCCATCTCATATCCTCCCCTTCCTTCACTCTTCCTCTCCTATCCTCCCTCCATCCACTCTTTTCCCCCCAGCTCTTATCCTACCCTCTACTTTCATCCCCCTCTCCCATATCCCCCTCCTCTCTTTCCCTCCCCACCTCTTATCTCTCGCAAGAGACTAAACTTCTCGTCTCTCTCTGTCTCTCTCTATCTCCCAAACTTTATTATGATACGTCTTTTATCTCATTTTTCCTTCCTATCTCATGGGAGGTGGAGATAATCCAGGAGGGGGAGAGGGAATGGGGGGAGGGGATGACGGAGAGGGAATGGGGGTTGAAAGGGAGGGAATGGGGAGTAGAAGGTGATGAGGGAGGGGTGATGTATGTAACCCAGACGACCTGAACATTAGTTAACAGAGGGAAAAGAGGGATGGGGAGGACAGGGATGGGGAGAAGAGGAATGAGGTAGAGAGGGGATGGGGAGAAGGGGATGAGGTGAAGGGGGATGGGGAGAAGAGAGACGGGAAAAAGAGTGATGGGAAGAAGAGGGATTGGGAGAAGAGTTATGGTTAGGAGAGGGATGGGGAGAACAGGAATGAGAAGAAGAGAGATGGAGAGAGAATATTGACGTTCAGAATGGAGGGATGAAAAGAGGGAGGGAGAGAGAGAGAGAGAGAGAGAGAGAGAGAGAGAGAGAGAGAGAGAGAGAGAGAGAGAGAGAGAGAGAGAGAGAGAGAGAGAGAACGATAAACTAACACGATTTTTTTAATCAGATAAACTACATACAGTGGCTCCATAAAGAGTGATTTAATATCACATTAAGCGGAGTTGATATTTAACCGGGGCAGCTAGTAATAATTAGAAAGTGCGTTGCGATGTCATTAACCGGATTTAATAGCGAAGTGATTACGCAGTTAGTGTAGCAATGAGCATGTCGTTGTGATGACGTTAACAGTGTGGGGCTATAAGCAGGTGTGTTAGATGCGTAGTACTGTACTCTCCTCTCAGTGCTTAGTGCAGGTGTTGATATATGTGTACTCAGTGCAGGTGCTGTTATAAGCAGGTGTGTTAGATGCGTAGTACTGTACTCTCCTCTCAGTGCTTAGTGCAGGTGTTGATATATGTGTACTCAGTGCAGGTGTTGATATCTGTGTACTTAATGCAGGTGTTGATATTTGTGTACTTAGTGCAAATGTTGATATCTGTATACTTAGTGCAGATGTTGATATATGTGTACTTAGTGCAAGTGTTTATATCTGTGTACGTAATGCAGGTGTTGATATCTGTGTACTTACTGCAGGTGTTGATATCTGTGTACTTAGTGAATGTGTTGATATTTGTGTACTTAGTACAGGTGTTGATATCTGTGTACTTAGTGCAGGTGTTGATATCTCTGTACTTATTGCAGGTGTTTACATCTGTGTACTTAGTGCAGGTGTTGATATCTGTGTACTTAGTGCAGATGTTGATATCTGTATACTTAGTGCAGGTGTTGATGTCTATGTACTTAGTGCAAGTGTTGATATCTGTGTACTTAGTGCAGGTGTTGATATATGTGTACTTACTGCAGGTGTTGATATCTGTGTACTTAGTGCAAGTGTTGATATCTTTGTATTTAGTGAAGGATTTGATATCTGTGTACTTAGTTCAGGTGTTGATGTCTGTGTACTTAGTGCAGGAGTTGATGTCTGTGTACTTAGTGCAGGTGTTGATATCTTTGTACTTAGTGCAAGTGTTTATATATGTGTACCTAATGCAGGTGTTGATATCTGTGTACTTAGTGCAGAAGTTGATATATGTATACTTAGTGCAGGTGTTGATGTCTGTGTACTTAGTGCAAGTGTTGATATCTGTGTACTCAGTGCAGATGTTGATATCTGTGTATTTAGTGCAGGTGTTTATGTCTGTGTACTTAGTGCAGGTGTTGATATCTGGGTACTTACTGCAGGTGTTGATATCTGTGTACTTAGTGCTGGTGTTAATATCTGTGTACTTACTGCAGGTGTGTTAGATGCTCAGTACTGTACTCTCCTCTCATTACTTACTGACTTACTGCAGGAGCTGATATCTGTGCACTTGGTGCAGGTGTTGATATAAGCAGGTGAGTTAGATGCTCAGTAGTGTACACTCCTCCCAGGGCTTAGTGCAGGTGTTAAATATCTGTGTACTTGGTGGAGTTGTTGATTTCTATGTTCTTAGTGCAGGTGTTAACATATGTGTAGTGTAGGTGTTTATATCTGAGGTCGGATGTGTGGCCCGATTGTATTTGCTGGAAGGGGGGGGGTCGAGTCTCCCGCTCTCTCTAACATCATTGCTCACAATAAATGACTCGTCTGTATTTCCACCTGTGTCCTTGTTCCTGTCCTTATCCGCCCTCTGAATTCCTATGATTATTTCGCTATGTTGTAATCATGTCTCCCCTTGTCCTCCAATTTTTAACCACTCTGAAAGCCAAGAAATGCTTCCATTCATCTTTGTGTCACATCTGAGTCTTCAGCTTCTACCTGTATAGCTTTGATCCTGGTCCTCTTAATTCAAACAGTCTATCCCTATCTACCGTATCATGTCCTCATTTATCCTTGTCTCTGACTAGGTCGTCAGGTTCAGTTCATTCAGTCTCTTACAGTTCATTCCTCTAAATTCTGGCACCAGTTTGCTTGCAAACCTGTGGACCTTTTAGGGGACCTTTTAGGGGTTCACGTGCGTCACTAGGTGTTGACTCCATGCTTGAAAGACTTGTTAAAGAGATTTGTTGAGAACTTTTGCTAATGGGTTTCTCAGTGGTTCTGCTCTCAGCACCCGTGGAGATATGGTGTTTTCTCTCATTATTTGTATTAAATAGAATTCCTTCAGTAACTTTATCGTTTTTTTGTTGTGTTGGCGCTCTTTTATCACCTGTTGATCTGCTCTGGCTACACTGACTCCCGCTAGTTCTTCTTTTATTTTTGTGAAGTCATCATTGAATCTTTTGTTCAACTCGTCACATATTTCTCTCTATATTTTCCTTCATCGTTCTTCCCTCCTTCAGAATTATCTCCTGGTCCTTCACAGTCGTTTTTTTTCTTATGTGGAGTAACTCTGGTTCAGTTTTGGCCTTTCATGATATATCATTTTCAAACTATCTTTCAGCTTTCTTTATTATTCTTGCATATTGTTTTCCACTTCTTCTGTTTGTTTCCTGGTTTTCTGCAGTTTGATCTATATCACTTCCCAGTTCTCTTGCTCCTCGTCTCCGCCTCTCTGTATTCCTAATTGAACCACAGGTTCTTCTTTTTCTTGTTTCTGTTCTTCATGTGTGAAAAGAAACTTGCTTCTTGGCACTCTGTTACTTGCAGCCTTCACGTGCTTCACTAGTTCATTTTTCCATTGGACTTTTCAGAAAATTTTCCATGCCATATTTGTCCCACTTTCTGTAGTCTCTTTTCCTGTTACTTCCTTCCTTCATTTCTTTCTTCATTCTCATTTCCTTCAAGTACTCAAAACTTAGTACCAAGTGATCGCTGGAACTTGGAACTTCCCCATTAATAATGTCAGTAAAGTCTTAGTCATTTTGCATGAACACCTCATCCAGTGTCTTGAGGTCATCTCCTTCCCTCACTCGTGTTCTTTCCTACACATGCTGGCTCGGAAAATTCTTGGTTACTGCTTCCCTAAGTTCGCTCTCAATGTGTTTGGTCCTTCCTGTGAGTCCTAGATAACTCCCACTGGTGACATCTCCTGGTACTAGGAGTTTAGTGTTGTCTCTACCTGTCCTCTCAGCCACTATTTCAAGTATGTTGAATTGCATATCACTCCCACTAATATACTTAATATCTCCAGATATTAGAATATCTGATATATAATCCCTGAAATCCAGTTTCTAGGTTTCCTTGTTCTTCAAATCTTCATTGGTGTGCGTGCGTCCGTGTGTGAGTGAGTACGTGCGTCCGTGTGTGAGTGAGTACGTGCGTCCGTGCATGCGTGAGTACTTGATTATTATCACTGATTATTATAACTGATTTTTGGCCCCCTGGGATTTATCATACCTACTCTCCAAGTCATTCCATTTCTCATTCGCCCTGAGACCAGAGAAATACTGGGCTTCCATTTGAGCCTCAATTTCCTACCGTGTCCTCTCAACACTGATCCTGGGTGGGACCTGGTTGCTGGCCGGGTCACCTCTTGGAAAAAGCCCGGGCCGGGCGCTTGCACCGGCGAATCTACAACAGCAACAGTGATCCTCTGAATTCCGTCTCTCTCTGCTCTGTTATTTCTCAGGAAATGTGCACATCATAACAGTATCTCTTAGTGTTACTCTGTTAAAGTCTTCTGGTACAAAATCTTCAATATCTTGTGGTGTGTCCCTCTCAGTTCTGAGATAAGTCTGCTTGCAGCCTTTTGTTTTCTGCCATTCTTCAAGTTTTTGTGCATGCTTGAGCAGGCAGGGTCTGCATACTGTGATCACGCACTCACTGATTGCATTAACATATTTCGTGTATGTTAAAGAATGAAAACATCACAATACCGTGACTGGAACAATACCGTGACTGGAACAATACCGTGACTGGAACAATACACAAATAACCTGCTCATAGGAGAGAGAAACTTATAACGACGTTTCACTGTGCGCGACCAGTTCATGGTCCAAGTAGGACCGAAATGTCGTCATAAGTTTGTTTCTCCTATGTGAGAGTTTTCTGTGTATTCGTGTATATTGTTCTGGAGGATTCTTTGTTTACATTCCTGAACTCGAGATTTATTAGTCTTGCATATGCCGGGGAAGTTTCATGGTTATTATACTTAGAGATGTATTTACCTCTACATCCTCTATATCTGCAACTTCTCCCTCAGGTCTGCCCTTTCCTTCTCCAAACCTCATGACCTTGCATTTGTTTGTGTTGAACTCTAACAGCCACTTATTGGGTCAATTCCACCGTCTGTCTAGAGCTTCCTGGAGTCTGTCTTTGCCTTATCCTGTCCTTACAATTAGTATTACATCGTCAATAAAGACCACGCATGCCTCACTCCCTTCCTGAAGGTCATTTACATACATTAGGACCAGTAGCTGTCCTAGTATTGATCCTTGTGGGTTCCTATTTGTTACTCTCACCCATTCCAAGATTTCATTTCTTTGCTACACTCTCCTTTGTTTCTCCTGTTCTCCCTGAGTCAATGAATAACTTTATCTTTTATTCCTGACGGTTCTAGTTTCGGGACTAGTCTCTGGTAACACAGCCATATTCTTATTTTGAAGTTCAGAAAGATGCTGAACCACCAATCCCTGTCGTTGTGGACTTATCTCTGTGACTGTCATAAAACTTCAGTAACTTCCTAAGACAGGACTTCCCATCCATAAAAAAATCTTACTGGTTTTCTTTAAAGAATTATCTCCCAAGATGCCCCAGTACCTTTTTCTTTCCAGTCTTTACCAGAACTTTTTGACGTGCATGTTAAAGATGTTGACTCGTGATTTACTGCCTCCTGTCTAGCCTCGTCTTATATATGGTAAGCACGTTCTTCTTTTTTTCGATTTTCTGGAAGCTGCCCCGTCTCCAGCGTCATGTTGAAAGCTTTTGCTGCTGGGTCGCGAAGTGGTTATCTTCCTCTCAGCACACAGGGTGATATGTTGTATGGTCCCATCCTCCTCTCAGCACCCAGAAAGTTATGTTATGTGGTCCTATCTTCCTCTCAGCACCCAGGGAGTTATGTTGTATGGTCCCATCCTCCTCTCAGCATCCATGGAGTTATGTTGTGAGGTCCCAGCCTCCTCTCAGCACCAGGGAGTTTTGTTGTGTAGCCCCATCTTCCTCTCAGCACCCAGGGAGTTATAATGTGTGGTTCCATCCTCCTCTCAGTAATCAGGGAGTTATGTTGTGTGGTCCCATCTTCCTCTCAGCATCCAGGGAGTTATGTTGTGTGGTCCCATCTTCCTCTCAGTATTCAGGGAGTTATGTTGTGAAGTCCCATCCTCCTCTCTGCATCCAGGGAGTTATGTTGTGTGGTCCCATCTTCCTCTCAGCATCCAGGGAGTTATGTTGTGTGGTCCCATCTTCCTCTCAGTACTCATGGAGTTATGTTGTGAAGTCCCATCCTCCTCTCTGCATCCAGGGAGTTATGTTGCATGGTCCCATCCTCCTCTCAGCACCCAGGGAGTTATGTCGTATGGCCCCATATTCCTCTCAGCACCCAGGGAGTTATGTCGTATGGCCCCATATTCCTCTCAGCACCCAGGGAGTTATGTTGTGTGGTCCCACTTTCCTTTCAGCACCCAAGGAGTTATGTTGTGTTGTCCCATCTCCCTCTCAGCACCCAGGGAGTTATGTTGTGTTGTCCCATCTCCCTCTCAGCACCCAGGGAGTTATGTTGTGTGGTTCCATCCTCCTCTCAGCATCCAGGGAGTTATGTTGTATGGTCCCATCCTCCTCTCAGCATCCAGGGAGTTATGTTGTGTGGTTCCATCTTCCTGTCAACATCTAGGGAGTTATGTTGTATGGTTCCATCCTCCTCTCAGAATCCTGGGAGTTATGTTGTGTGGTCCCATCTTCCTATGAGCATCCAGGGAGTTATGTTTTATGGTCCCATCCTCCTCTCAGCACCCAGGGAGTTATGTTGTGTGGTCACTTCTTCCTCTCAGCACCCAGGAAGTTATGTTGTGAGGTCGCAATTCTTCTGTTATCATCCGATTTACCAGTTTCATATCTTTTTCTGCTGATGTTATGAGGAAGGTGTCAGCTCGCCCTCACTAACCTGCTTCACGCAGCTCACCACTGTCCACTGCGGAGACCTTCAGTCTTCACGCCATTGTCTCGTGGACGCATTATATTCATGGAGAGGCGCTAAACTATGCGACTCCATGGGAATGTGAGTTTGATTTAATGTCTAGAAGGACAGCTCTAATTCTTTGGATAAAGAGCCCTCCACCAGCCGGAAGACGCTCCTCTTGAAGAAGAAGTTTCTGGCTCCAGAGTTTGCCACTATTGGCCGGATGTGGTGAGTGCTGGTCTCCCTGGCCACGTCGTACCTACTCTTTAAACCGCGTACGGTGTCTGCTCCACCACCTTTTAATCTAATTCCAGTCCTACCTAGCGACTGGTAGGTAATTGTTTTTTTTTTAACGTCCCGGAGGCTCACCAGCGCGCTGAACTATCTACTCTGACTCTAATCAACTAACCCATCAGCATCCACCGAGTATTTTGTACCACACGATCATGTCTCCTCTAATAATCTACTCTTCTAAGGCTGTGTTAGCCACTTACGTCGCTCCTCGACAGCCATCACCCTTCACCTTGTGTTCATCCTGTTGCAAATCTTGAGATCTGGAGCGTCTTAAGTGCTTGTCCATGTGCAGGTTGTATGAGGGCGCCGCATAATTAATTAAAGGTTGTAACTTATGTATAATGATCTAAATGATTCCTTAGCAAAAGTTCCTTCAAGCGGCCCTTAGATTAGCAAAAGTTCCTTCAAGCGGCCCTTAGATTAGCAAAAGTTCCTTCAAGCGGCCCTTAGATTAGCAAAAGTTCCTTCAAGCGGTCCTTAGATTAGCAAAAGTTCCTTCAAGCGGTTCGTAGATTAGCGAGTTTGTGTGTGTTAGTGAAGGGATGTGCTAGATCTTCCTCCCCGTATGATGCTTGTAGCGCCTCTCCTACTGGACTGTGTTCCGTGCAAGGTCTTCTCTGTTCCTACACCATTCTCATAACTTTGCATTGAAAAGGAATTTATTCTAACATCCGTTTTTGCAATACGTTTGCATCTTGACGAGGTTCACTGCAGCTCTTTCCTCTCCTCTTCAACTAATGAGGTTTTAATCGCTCCTCTGATCGTTCAGAATGTTTGTCAGGATTCTGTCTTCACTTTCTGGAAAGACACACACAAATACGGTTAATGTGATCCTTTATTGACAACGTTTCGCCCATACACACACTGCATTAGTTTGGCTCTTTCCATCGTATGGTATTTTGGATCATTTCTCTCCCTTGTCGCTTTCTGTTTGCTTCTCATTGCATCTATTTGTTTTGGATTTCGTAAATTCCAGCTGTAACTTCTTCCACCTTGTTCCTGTGTCACTCTCTCGACTTGACGCTGTCATCAACTCTTACTGTTGTATCCACTGCTGTGGCAGATGCATCACCAGTTATCTCGTACTTCATCTTCACCGTCTCTTATCTCGCCTCATGCACAAGTCTGAGCATCAATCTATGTATTTTCTAGTGACACTGCTACTGCTGCAGCTTCAGTCTGGTATTTATGTTGTCCTCAACGTATACATTCGTTTAGGTCTCTTATCCTTCTAGCTTTAAGCATCACCCCAGATGCATGACCGTCGTACCTCCCTAGGTCTATCCATCCAGTCCACAGCACCATCCAGCCTGCATGAACTTTTGTCTTCCCTCGGTACTCCACTAAATCACCATGGAAGTAACGCCTCTTGTCCACCTTGTTGATGCTGTAAATATTTATGATGTCATGATCGTATCCTCTTTCTCATTACTTACCTCTGATCATCACTTAATCAATAAGACATGTGCAACACCTGGGTATCTTTGTTCTGAAGACGCTTCGACATCATGTTTCTATAACAATTCAATACAAAAGTTATTTGAAGGAGTTGAAACTGCAAATAGTAGACGATGAGGTAATAAGTCCCTCAACCTAGGTATTCACTACCTTCAACCTGATGATTCTCAGCATCAGTGCCAGTCTGGTGCCAAACCATCGACTCTCTCTAACATAAGACCTTCGTTAATACGTTTAACCTACACGAGACTTTCTCAGGTACCCAAAAAAAAGGGCGAAGCGTCTTACTAATTAAGATCTCCTTTTGGTTGTACGTCTTTTTGAAGGACTAGTGAGCTGTGCTATACTACACCAGCATCCTATCACCCTTGAGCTGTGAGAGGAATCAATCGCCATGCTGGAGCTCATTTGCATACATTAAAAACATAGCATGTTCCAGGAGTGATCCTTGAGAGAGAGAGAGAGAGAGAGAGAGGAGAGAGAGAGAGAGAGAGAGAGAGAGAGAGAGAGAGAGAGAGAGAGAGAGAGAGAGAGAGAGAGAGAGAGAGAGAGAGAGAGAGAGAGAGAGAGAGAGAGAGAGAGAGAGAGAGAGAGTGCCCTTGTTACAGGTGCTCAAGGTTCATGCTTACAGTAAGTGTAGACTCTGTATCACTTGCGATCATATAACCAGGTGTTATCCTTTGTCTTACCCCTCCCCAGTTCTTCTTAATCCTGATCAAATATTAACGAAATGAAGAATTAGAGAAATAAAATAAGGGATAGTGGAAAAGAGAGTAAATCAAGACTGAATGATTTAGTTTACATATTTTTCTTCATTTAAATTTATCAAATTTTATATTTATAAATTATATATATATATATATATATATATATATATATATATATATATATATATATATATATATATATATATATATATATATATATATATATATATCTTCTCTCCTCTTTATCTCCAAATCTCCAATGTCCTCATGTCCTCTTCCTCTTTCGCTCTCTTATCCTTCACTCTTCCTCTTTCCCCTACCTCTTCCTCTCTCTCCTCCTGTCTCCCTCACCAGTGATAACCCTCACAGTGTTCCCTCTGGTCGCAACTTCCCTAACTCGCAGATAAGAGAAGATAAGAAATGATTTCCCAAACGGTCTCTTTTTATTAATATTTCTGATAAGAGCAGATTTCCCCACTGGCTAACTTCTTATACCATGTCTAGTTTTTTGCGCTGAATCGCTCAAACAACTCCAAACTGCGCTTAAAGTTCACTACTTGTATATATATATATATATATATATATATATATATATAACAAACACTGATCTCTGGCCGACGGAGACTCGAACCTACGAACCTCATGACAAGGTACGCAGTGCTTTACCGACCGTACCACACTGGTCCAATACCTTGGCATCCAGCTTTCGCTAGACGTTATTCCAAGGCAGCCAGCTTTCAGGCAGGAAGGCTTACAGCTTTTCATCTCATCCCCTGCATGCATCGACACAACTAGAGATTTTTACAATGCTAGGAATTCGCAAGAGCAGGCGAAATATTCAAACACTGATCTCTGGCCGACGGAGACTCAACCTACGAACCTCATGACAAGGTACGCAGTGAACTTTCCATACACCTGGCATACCTTGGCATCCAGCTTTCGCTAGACGTTATTCCAAGGCAGCCAGCTTTCAGGCAGGAAGGCTTACAGGCTTTTCATCTCATCCCCTGCATGCATCGACACAACTAGAGATTTTTACAATGCTAGGAATTCGCAAGAGCAGGCGAAATATTCACAAACACTGATCTCTGGCCGACGGAGACTCGAACCTACGAACCTCATGACAAGGTACGCAGTGCTTTACCGACCGTACCACACTGGTCCAATACCTTGGCATCCAGCTTTCGCTAGACGTTATTCCAAGGCAGCCAGCTCTCAGGCAGGAAGGCTTACAGCTTTTCATCTCATCCCCTGCATGCATCGACACAACTAGAGATTTTTACAATGCTAGGAATTCGCAAGAGCAGGCGAAATATTCACAAACACTGATCTCTGGCCGACGGAGACTCGAACCTACGAACCTCATGACAAGGTACGCAGTGCTTTACCGACCGTACCACACTGGTCCAATACCTTGGCATCCAGCTTTCGCTAGACGTTATTCCAAGGCAGCCAGCTTTCAGGCAGGAAGGCTTACAGCTTTTCATCTCATCCCCTGCATGCATCGACACAACTAGAGATTTTTACAATGCTAGGAATTCCCGGGGGCGAAATATTCACAAACACTGATCTCTGGCCGACGGAGACTCGAACCTACGAACCTCATGACAAGGTACGCAGTGCTTTACCGACCGTACCACACTGGTCCAATACCTTGGCATCCAGCTTTCGCTAGACGTTATTCCAAGGCAGCCAGCTTTCAGGCAGGAAGGCTTACAGCTTTTCATCTCATCCCCTGCATGCATCGACACAACTAGAGATTTTTACAATGCTAGGAATTCGCAAGAGCAGGCGAAATATTCACAAACACTGATCTCTGGCCGACGGAGACTCGAACCTACGAACCTCATGACAAGGTACGCAGTGCTTTACCGACCGTACCACACTGGTCCAATACCTTGGCATCCAGCTTTCGCTAGACGTTATTCCAAGGCAGCCAGCTTTCAGGCAGGAAGGCTTACAGCTTTTCATCTCATCCCCTGCATGCATCGACACAACTAGAGATTTTTACAATGCTAGGAATTCGCAAGAGCAGGCGAATATCACAAACACTGATCTCTGGCCGACGGAGACTCGACCTCGAACCTCATGACAAGGTACGCAGTGCTTTACGACCGTACCACACTGGTCCAATACCTTGGCATCCAGCTTTCGCTAGACGTTATTCCAAGGCAGCCAGCTTTCAGGCAGGAAGGCTTCAGCTTTTCATCTCATCCCTGCATGCATCGACACAACTAGAGATTTTTACAATGCTAGGAATTCGCAGAGCAGGCGAAATATTCACAAACACTGATCTCTGGCCGACGGAGACTCGAACCAGAACCTCATGACAGGTACGCAGTGCTTACCGACCGTACCACACTGGTCCAATACCTTGGCATCCAGCTTCGCTAGACGATTCCAGGCAGCGCTTTGGCAGAAGGCTTACAGCTTTTCATCTCTCCTGCATGATCGACAAACTAGAGATTTTACAATGCTAGATTCCAAGAGCACGAAATATTCAAACACTGATCTTGGCCGACGGAGACTCGAACCTACGAACCTCATGACAAGGTACGCAGTCTTTACGACGACAACTGGTCCAATACCTGGCATCCAGCTGCACGTATTCCAGCAGCCGCTCAGGCGGAAGGCTTAAGCCATCTCATCCCTGCATGCATCGACACAACTAGAGATTTTACAATGCAGAATTGCAGAGCAGGCAATCAAATGTTTGGGCTGATGACCATGACAACATGCCGAGCCACATCCAACCCCCAGCGCAGACGCCAGCGCCAGCTTCAGGCAGGAAGGCTTACAGCCATTCACCCCTGCATGCATCGTGCGATGCATGCAGGGATGAGATGAAAAGCTGTAGCCTTCCTGCCTGGAACTGCTGCCTTGGGAATAACGTCTAGCGAAGCTGGATGCCAAGGTATTGGACCAGTGTGGTACGTGTAAGCACGCGACCTTGTCAGAGGTTCAGGTTCGAGTCTCCTCGGCCAGAGATCAGTGTTTGTGAATATTTCGCCTGCTCTTGCGAATTCCTAGCATTGTAAAAATCTCTAGTTGTGTCGATGCATGCAGGGGATGAGATGAAAAGCTGTAAGCCTTCCTGCCTGAAAGCTGGCTGCCTTGGAATAACGTCTAGCGAAAGCTGGATGCCAAGGTATTGACCAGGGGGTACGGTCGGTAAAGCACTGCGTACCTTGTCATGAGGTTCGTAGGTTCGAGTCTCCGTCGGCCAGAGATCAGTGTTTGTGAATATTTCGCCTGCTCGAATTCCTAATTGTAAAAATCTCTAGTTGTGTCGATGCATGCAGGGGATGAGATGAAAAGCTGTAAGCCTTCCTGCCTGAAAGCTGGCTGCCTTGGAATAACGTCAGCGAAAGCTGGGTGCCAAGGTATTGGACCAGTGTGGTACGGTCGGTAAAGCACTGCGTACCTGTCATGAGGTTCGTAGGTTCGAGTCTCCGTCGGCCAGAGATCAGTGTTTGTGAATATTTCGCCTGCTCTGCGAATTCCTAGCATATATATATATATATATATATATATATATATATATATATATAGTTCCTTGATAATGTGAGTAGTCACGAAAGCGCTTGGAATTCTTATATTTTTTCATAGTGGTTTTCTTGCATATATATATATATATATATATATATATATATATATATATATATATATATATATATATATATATATGTATGTATATATTGTGTTATTGTGATAATGATGATTATTATTAATGAAACTATCAATAATTCCCTAAGATGAACAACAGAGAATTATTGTTGATTAATCTATATTTGCTCGCTAAGATAAGCAAAACGGGATTAATATTAAATTATCATCAATAAATTTATAATCTGAGTTCCCTTTGAAGACCAAAATTACAAGCCGCTTAGACTTGAAGGAGTCAAGACTTAGAAAAGAGAGACTTAAACCATGTAGTGATGGATGGTTACTGTGACCACGGTGTGTACTGTGACCACGGTATGGATTGTGGGCACTGTATGTACTTTAAGCTCTATGGGTACTGGGATCATATTTTTGCGTTTGTGTGAAAGCAGACTTGTGGTTTCTAGATGTAAGTGTTCGTAGCGTCAGAAATTAATGGTCTGGTTGAGTCCACAAGGGTCTCTTGTCGGCCGACTACAATTACCATTTGAGAAGATAGAAGAGTATGGGCTTCAGGGGAATGCTAATTGCTTCGACTTTATTGAGCGTGTGCCTCTTAGGAAGCACCTGGATGCCACCTGTAGACCTGGAGTGCGAGAGATGCCTCACTACCCTTGTAAGGAACTTGCATCAGTGAGAGGCTGACCTGGTGCAGTGTGATCTGACTTACCTACCTGGAGTCTACCTGGCAACTATTCCGAGGATCAACACCCCCTGCAGCCTGCTCACAGACCAGGCTTCCTAGTGGATCAAGGCCTGATCAACCAGGTTGTTACCGCTAGCCATACGCAGTCCAACTAGCTTGGTGTGTGGGTTAACTCTAAGCGATTTCGAAATAAATCTATAGTGTAACCGAGCGATCATATTCCTGATATTGTTTTGTTATTCCCTCCCCCTAGCAGTATTCCCTCCCCCTAGCAGTATTCCCACATATCTGGTTCTGTAATAGTATAACAGTGAGAGAGTAAAGTTTTACACTAACAATATATAGTTCGTGTGTGTAGCAGATTTATATTTCACCCCTTTTGTTGTCAGTAAAGATCTGCAGTCTTGATCCCTTTTAGATTTCCCCCCTCTTTAATTCCTCTTTCATCATTGTTTCTCTTTGTGTAATACCTCTCTACCTAATATTTTCCCAGCAATGCTTGGTTAGAGTACAAGGGAGGTGATCCCATGTGTAAGTTAGCCAGATATCCCTGCGGGGTATTGAGGTGAATACTGGCAGGTCAGGAGGATAAGCCACTTGCACGTGCGTTTATTTGGTATAAATAGGAGCGATGTTTGAGTGATCAGGGAACGATTGGAGGTTTGAATACATGGGTTCAAACCCTCACCCGTTCCGTGGTTTGTCTGCAGTCGTCTTATTACGATTTTGTAAGTCAATATTTGACTGAGGTGATCAGTGTTGTGAGGTATGCAAGAACAGTCTCTCTCTCTCTCTCTCTCTCTCTCTCTCTGAGAGAAGTGTTAGTTACCATTTTGTCCTAGGCACATGTCGATTAGACACTAGGCCTGTTGTATGTATGTGTGTGTGTGTGTGTGTGTGTGTGTGTGTGTGTGTGTGTGTGTGTGTGTCTTGGCCTGACCTACATTATTTGTCTGTCTGGACGGCGTCAGTACTGTGATGTTACTGCGTATCATTTACGCCCTGGAAATAATTCCCCACAGTTGTACTCTTATAATAAAGAAACAGCGAGTGCAAGAGTGATTACTAAATATGTAAACTCGAGTACATTCCATCTCATCCCTTTTTACATGCAGTAAATATACGTAATCGAAAACCGTTTTGACTGACCTTTTTATCGTCCCTCTTCCACTTACAGTGATGAGCCATCTCGTGTTAGGTAAGGTTCGTCAGGAAACACGACAAGTGTTTCCTGACGCGGGTCTTAGTTAGATGATGACCCACAGCTGGAGCTTTATGTCATCTGAGAGAGGCCTTCCATGACCTAGCACACCCATGAATCTGCACACCCATGAATCTGCACACCCATGAATCTGCACTCCCATGAACCTGCACACCCATGAACCTGCATACCCATGAACCTACACACCCATGAATCTGCACACCCATGAATCTGCACACCCATGAACCTGCACAACCATGAACCTGCACACCCATGAACCTGCACAACCATGAACCTGCACACCCATGAACTAGACAACTATAAAACATGTTTCATCTCTCCAACAGAGACGGAGTGGTGGTGACCACGTCCCAGGAAGACCCCCGCTCCCACAGGGTGGTCTTTCCCTCGGGGTCCCTCTTCTTCCTCTCCATCAAGCAAGGCAAGAAAGAGAGTGACGCAGGCGTCTACTACTGCGTCGCCACCAACGCTGTCGGCAGAGCTGCGTCTACTAACGCCACCCTTACCATTGCTAGTGAGTACCACCTAGATTGTCTTTGATGGTAGTTAGTAGTCCCAGGTCTTCTTGGATGTTAGTAAGATATACTCAGAGCGAAACGTCGTCCCAAGACAAGCTTGTCTTGCAGCTTGTATCTTGGTTTTTAAAACCCAGCCAAGCTCTGGCATTTAACCTTGGCACTCCCTGGTACTGTGAGTAACTTGGCACTCCCTGGTACTGAGAGTAACTTGGCACTCTCTGATACTGAGAGTAACTTGGCACTCCCTGATACTGAGAGTAACTTGGCAATCCCTGGCATTGAGAGTAACTTGGCACTTCCTGGCACTGAGAGTAACTTGACACTCATTGGCACTGAAAGTAACTTGGCACTTCAGTAGTTGACAGTGTCAATGAGCACTGATGTATCAAAAAGCCGTTGATCATTGATAAAGTGCTAATGCCCTCCATTAATTTATGCCCTCACTTACGAAATTTACACTCACTTAATAACTTAAGCTCGGATAATAAATTTATGCCCCCACACTACTATAATTTATGCCCCCACACAGCTATAATTTATGCCCCCACACCACTATAATTTGTGCCCCTATTCTACTATAATATATGCCCACCATCACTATAATTTATGCCCCCACCACTATAATTTATGCCCCCACACCACTATAATTTATGCCTCACCACTGTATTTTATGCCCCACCACTATAATTTATGCCCTCAACACCACTATAATTTATGCCTCACCATCAATATAATTTATACCCCATACTACTATAATTTATGCACCCACACCACTAAAATTTATGTCCCACATGCCACTATAATTTATGCCCTCACACAATTATAATTTATGCCCCACACACCACTATAATTTATAACCCACACCACTATAATTTATGCTCCCACACAAGTATAATTTATGCCCCACCACTATAATTTACGCCCCCACACCACTATAA
This sequence comes from Cherax destructor, assembly GCA_009830355.1. Taxonomy (NCBI): domain Eukaryota; kingdom Metazoa; phylum Arthropoda; class Malacostraca; order Decapoda; family Parastacidae; genus Cherax; species Cherax destructor. The sequence goes on along the minus strand of WNWK01010318.1, from coordinate 33,956 downwards.
TTTATGCCCTCAACACCACTATAATTTTTACCCCATACTACTATAATTTATGCACCCACACCACTAAAATTTATGTCCCACATGCCACTATAATTTATGCCCCCACTCAAGTATAATTTATGCCCCACACACCACTATAATTTATACCCCACACCACTATAATTTATGCCTCCACACAAGTATAATTTATGCCCCACACCACTATAATTTATGCCCCCACACAACTATAATTTATGTCCCCACACCATTATAATTTATGCCCCTCACCACTATAATTTATGCCCCACACCACTATAATTTATGCCCCCACACCACTATAATTTATGCCCCCACACAACAATAATTTATGCCCCACACCACCATAATTTATGCCCCCACACCACTATAATTTATGCCCCACACCACTATAATTTATGCCCCCACACCACTATAATTTATGCCCCCACACCACTATAATTTATGCCCTGCCAACAACTTTATAATTAAACAACTTTGAACTTCAACAATTAAAAGTTAGAGAAGAGGAAAGAAAACTCAACAAAAGTGTGACAATTGCTCGACTTTACCCATTCATTTGTTGCTTTTATTTCCTCTTGATTCTTTATTTCGTTATTCCTTTATTTACTGCGTTATTTTTTAGTGTGTTTGTCTTAGCCTCTGTTTTACTCTGTTTGTTGTTATTTCTGTTTTATTGCGTTTGTTTTTGTTTATGTTTTATTGTGTTATTGTTTATGTTTAACTGTGTTTGTTATTGTTTCTGTTTTATTGTATAATTTGTTTCTGTTTTACTGTGTTTGTTACTCCTGTTTTACTGTGTTTGTCACTGCTTCTGTTTATCCTCATGGATATTTTACATCAGTATACCTAAAACAAAAATACCTCGGTATAGTATTTTTTTTTACCCAGGTTGAACCATCAGTGTTGCTTCGGTATACCAAATATTTTTTCCTTAGTATACTGTATACATTGTGAGCTCAATATATCTAGTACTTACGTCGGTATACCATACTCTTTTCCCAGTATTCCCATCAGTATACCCGACTCTACAGAGAGAGGAGAGTGAGGAACACCACTGGATAGTCCTTACAAGGGAGGTATGCCTCAGGGTATCCCTCACAGGGAAGCTATGCCTCAGGGTATCTCTCAAAGGATAGCAGTGCATAAGGGTATCCATCACAGGGAAGTTATCCACCGAGATATTCCTCGCAGGATTTGAAAGAAGGAATCTTTACCTGTAGAAACAAGATTGACACACACACACACACACACACACACACATACAAACACACAGCACTCAGCCACAACCACCAGCACGCCGTTCATTCGTGTGGCTAACAGACACAACACGTCTTATCACAAGACGTCTATCAGTATCGTTCGCCCAGGTGGAACTTACAGCAATAAATCAAACAAGTGGTATCTCAAACGGGAGTAAAAGAATGGAATTAGTTCTTGTATTAATTCACAGCCACGAACGTCCTCGTGTCAGGTGTGTCATGCCCAGGTTCTGGGCACCTAACGTTTGAATCATGGTGGCGTAGTGGACTAAGGCGTTGCGGATTTTAGCTTGCTTCCCGGGAGGCGGGTTATAATATCTCGGATTCGATCCCCGGCTAATCGAGGCATTTATATATATATATATATATATATATATATATATATATATATATATATATATATATATGTAACACAATTCAACAAATTCTGAGCGTACGAGACAGCCTGAGATGTGTAGACATGTATGCAGGAACACGAGTGTACATGGAGAATGCATGACAACAACAACACTGGTGTGCTCTGTGGTGCCTTGCTTGCTCTTTCATGGACTGGGGTGAAGCACAGCTGGTGCATCATGGACTGGGGTGAAGCACAGCTGGTGCATCATGGACTGGGGTGAAGCACAGCTGGTGCATCATGGACTGGGGTGAAGCACAGCTGGTGCATAATGGACTGGGGTGAAGCACAGCTGGTGATGTCTGGAAGCAGCATCTACCACAGAACAGCAGTCACATAACCTGACCTGGCCTGACCTCGGACATGCTTCACGAAACACCACTGAGGGAGAAACGACCTAAAAGATCTAAAAAAAAAAAAAAGGTTATTCTCGCGTTCAAAATCTCTTTTGAACATCCCCTTGTGACCGTCACAACACAACCTACTTCAAATCAATTCATCTACCTCCTAAATCCACAATACAAGGTCAAAAACGTTTTGTATTACAAGCCCACTACCTCTTTTTCCCCGCTCCCCCTCCCCCAAGCCTCCTTCCCCCATCACGTCCCCTGACCACCCCCTCTCCCAAAGACAAAGCAGCTAAAGCAATTTCAGCTGACCTACACGCCAGGGAAAACTTGTGTCTCTGTCTGTCTCTCTGTCTGGGTGTTTGTCTGTCTCCCAAACACAGGAAATTAATTACAAACATTCCTACGGAGGAATTAAGGCAGGTGTTGCTGCTGCTGCGGTCTCTGGGTGAGTGTCTCTCTCTGGCTGGCCGGCTGGCTGGCTGGCTGGCTGGCTGGCTGGCTGGCTATCTGGCTGCCTGTCTGGCTGGCTGGCTGGCTGGCTGGCTGGCTGGCTGGATTAATGGATTAATGGATGGATGCCTGGCTAGCTGGCTGGCCGGCTGGCTGGCTGGCTTGGTGGCTGGCTGGCTGGCTTGGTGGCTGGCTGGCTGGCTATCTGGCTGTCTCACTGGCGAGCTGGCTGCCTGGCTGGTTGGCTGGCTGGCTGGCTGGCTGGCTGGCTGGCTGGCTGGATGGATGGATGGATGGATGGATGGATGGATGCCTGGCTAACTGGCTTGCTGGCTGTAAACATGGCAATCAAGCTAGCAGGCTGGCTAATTGACTGGCTGGCTGGCTGGTTAGTTGGCTGGCTGGCTGGCTGGCTGGCTGGCTGACTGGCTGGCTTACGGGCTGGCTGGCTGGAAATCTGGCAATCAAGCTAGCAGGCTGGCTAATTGACTGGCTGGCTGGCTGGCTGGTTAGTTGGCTGGCTGGCTGGCTGGCTGGTTGGCTGGCTAGCTGTCTATGTATATTGTCCATGACTGTCTGTCTGACTCTGTGTGCGCGTGTGTGTACTATTTCTATGTCTTTAATATGACTGACTCAACATATCAGTCAAGTCTCGTCTGGTCAAACTTTACTGACGCTGGATAAGTTGGCCAGCACTAAGTTCAGCAAAATTAACTTAAGTTGTTAGCATTGATCTTTATGGAACTTTATGGATCTTTATGGAACTTTTGGCTTCAATAACTGAGCTGGCTGTATGGGCTTCTCCTGGATTTTACTTATCCCTCCTTCTCTATCTCCTTCCTTCGTTCATTCTTCCTGCTTTATTTACTTCTATCTTCCCTCCCTCGGTAAGTCGGTGTCTGTGTCTGTGTCTGACTATCTCTCTCTCTCCTATCAATCACCCCCTCACTCTTCCTTATCATTCATCTCCATTCCCCTTATCATTCTCTCTCTCTCTCTCTCTCTCTCTCTCTCTCTCTCTCTCTCTCTCTCTCTCTCTCTCTCACTGACTTATTCACGCCTCTCTGCTGCCACCTGGAGATATTTTACGAGCTAAATTAAACATCCTCCCACAGCTGTGTTCTCTCCCGCAAGACACCCAACACTGCACAGGTCTTCGTAATACGCAGGAAGAGGCGCGTAAGAGCGAGGAAAAGGTGCGTAAGAGCGAGGAAAAGGTGCGTAAGAGCGAGGAAAAGGTGCGTAAGAGCGAGGAAAAGGTGCGTAAGAGTGAGGAAAAGGTGCGTAAGAGTGAGGAAAAGGTGCGTAAGAGCGAGTAAAAGGTGCGTAAGAGCGAGGAAAAGGTGCGTAAGAGTGAAGAAAAAGTGCGTAAGAGTGAGCGAAAAGGTGCGTATGAGTGAGGAAAAGGTGCGTAAAAGTGAGGAAAAGGTGCGTAAGAGTGAGGAACAGGTGCGTAAGAGCGAGGAAAAGGCGCGTAAGAGTGAGCGAAAAGGTGCGTAAGAGGGAGGAAATGGTGGGTAAGAGGGAGGAAATGGTGGGTAAGAGGGAGGAAATGGTGGGTAAGAGGGAGGAAATGGTGGGTAAGAGGGAGGAAATGGTGGGAAAGAGGGAGAAATGGTGAGTGAGGGCGAGGAAATGGTGAGTAAGAAATGGTATTTAAAGGGTGGAAAAGACGCTTAAGGGGAGAAAAAGATGCTTAAGGGGAGGAAAAGATGCTTAAGAGGGAAGAAAAGATGCTTTAGGGGAGAAAAATGTGCTTAAGGGGTAGAAAAAGCGCTTAAGAGGAAAGGAAAGGTACTTAAGGGGGTGAAAAAGGTGCCGAAGTGAACTAATTCGTAAGAAGCGAGGTAAACTAGCGTGTAAACAACTGTAAATCTCAGTGTTTGATCTGACGGTTCGTAAATCTCAGTGTTTGCTGAACCACCTTCACACATTTCTTGAACCATTCCTAATTTCCCAGATTATTTTCTTTTTGCAAAAAAAAAACTCTCTTGGTTCTTTGTTGTTGTTGTGTTTACAATGAACCGTCTGATTTTTTCAGTGCTTTAAAAACGTCCAGTTTCTAGCTTGATCGAATTTACACTTTTTTTTCGATCATTATCAAATTGACTCTGTTTGTACCTTTATCAAACTGACACTGCTTCTAACTTTATCAAATTGACACTGTTTATAGCTTTATTAAACTGACACTGGTTTTAACTTTATCAAATTGACACCGTTCCTAGCATTATCAAACTGGCACAGTTCATAAATTTATCAAACTGACACTATCATTATAAACTTGCTATTGTCGTCAACAGTTCACTCTCGTGTTAATCATAGTCACAAAGTAATTAAAACTATCTGAAATTAATGTTTTCACAATCCACGATCCCTATGCCTAATACGTTTGGTGTGAAATGAAAGGGAAAGGGGGCGGGTCAAATTTAGACGAAATCGTAAATATCCCGAGTCGTTGCGATGAGAAATGCTGGATTTTCAGTCAGCTCAGCACCCCTTTGGAGAGTGAGGCCCTGTAGAAAGTGGCATCCTGTGGCGAGGGTGGAGCACAGGTCCAATTCTTTAGATCAAGAGCCCCTCACAAGCATCAAGGGGAAAACAAGGTACAGCGCGTGTTGAAAAATATAATTGTGTACAGTACAGGACATTTATTAAAGGAAGCATTTTCATTAATAAATGTCCTGAAGTGTACATAAATGTCTCTTTTTCGCCACAACTTCCTGGTAACACCTTACCACTTATTTTCGAGGTATGGCACAGCGGCCAGCACTTTCCTCTTTTCTCCTAGATCTAGTAACGTCTTCGCTAGTGGTACACGTGACGGTAGAGGTGATGTAACAGGCTATCTAGAGTAAGTTAGAAGCGATCTCTGGTACAGTGGAAGTAAGAAAGATTAAAAAAAAAACACTAACTGTACTTATCGAATCTCGGAATGTAAAGTGTTTTCTGGCCTTCCCTTCTATAAATCCCGAATGAAGAACACAGGAAAATGTAAACTAAGTAAGATCCCGGTGAATCTGATGTCCTCGTCTTCCAGGAAAATGGTTCTCCGGTTTCTGAGAGATCTGAAAAGAAACCAGACACCTCTCGGGGTCCTGGTCGAGAGTGGTGAGACCAATACCGAGCGAGATCGGTGGTCAAGATGGTCTGTGATGCCAACACAGAGTCGGAAAAAGAGAGAAAATGCAAACACTAGCACATTTTATTGGAAAAGTTTCTGCCCTGTGATCCTGATCACATTTAGAGTGACCAAGGTCCTAGGACCGAAACGTTTTCAATAAAGTGGTCTAGTGTTTGCGTTGTGTCTCTCTTTTAATGATTCATTCTGGTCGGTGGGTTTATGGTGCACTAAACTGAAAGTAATTGCTCGTAGTGTTTTTATTTACAAGGTCGTTGAGGAGAGGAACATGAAGAAAAAAGATTTGTCACCAAGCGAAACGTTATCCTAAGGTTTCATTCTGCTTCAGTGTCCTAGAAAAGACTTGTTTCGCCCACCAAAAACTATCAGTTGTCTACCCATCCCTGTGAGAATTCATAGCGTATCAAAGAGCAGACTTTTGCTCCCTCGTGCGCTATTACAACCCTTGTAAGTACTTACCTTAGCAACAATACTTGTCTGTTCCTACCACTAGTTTACAACTCTTTTGCCAAACCAGAGTTTTCCTATCTACGTCCTTTCTAAATACGAATCCATCCAGTTTAAATATATTGTTGCAATTTCTGTTTTTGGTGAGATATTTTCATTTATTTATTCCCGACTTCTATATGCACCGTTTAATGTTATCCGTCGTTATTCTACGTCTTTCAAAGAGTGTTTATATTTAGGGGAATTGAACTCCCTTAACAGGAGATTGTCCTGATACAGAGAATTAACTTTGCCATGTGCATTTCTATCCATTCTATAGAATTAAAACTCCATGGACGGCATTTCACTCTGGGTAGAGCTTCATCAGATGGCTCTAAACCATTAGTATTGCCAATACCTGCCATCCTATATGGAGCCCAGATGACGGAGCAGCAGTCGTAATTAAACCTTTACAACAACAGTAACTGAATAACCTTAGGATTCCGGGTCCTTGCATTTCATGATATCATTCCCAGCAATCAGTAAATATCACTGCGAAGACGGATGTAGTTTTAATACACCTTCAGTACAACCGCTAAATGTGAAATCACAAATCTTGGCCGCATGCGACTGGCTCTAATAAAAATACAAGGAAGAAGAGAAGCACCGCACAAGGACTACTGGTCAATACTTACTCAGGTCCTCAATACTTACTCAGGTCCTCAATACTTACTCAGGTCCTCAATACTTACTCAGGTCCTCAATACTTACTCAGGTCCTCAATACTTACTCAGGTCCTCAATGCTGCTTTCCACACTCACCGATTCACACGTATAAACTCTATCACACACACACACATACACTTAAAACTTACACTTAAAACTTATACTACCCACTGATACACTGACTTCCATACTTACATCACACATTTACGTTGGGTGTTGACACCTCGGCTGCCCCTGCAGCCGCCTGCAACCAGCTTCTGCAACGATGATTCCCACTCGTGAGGGGAAAAAAAATCAAGGAAACTTTTAGTTCAGAAGGAATGAAGCAAAAACCAGGAAAGTAATAAAGGACTTAAAAATAGGAATAAAAAAAGAAGGGCGGCTTGATGTTCTCCAGAAGGAGAGTTGGAAGTTTACCAGACTATGGTGAGGGGGAGTTTACCAGACTATGGTGGGGGAGTTTATAAGACTATGGTGAGGGGAGTTTACAAGATTATGGTGAGGGGAGTTTACAAGACTATTTTGAGGGGGAGTTTACAAGACTATGGTGAGGGGGAGTTTACAAGACTATGGTGAGGGGGAGTTAACAAGACTATGGTGAGGGAGGGAGTTTACAAGACTATGGTGAGGGGGAGTTAACAAGACTATGGTGAGGGAGGGAGTTTACAAGACTATGGTGAGGGGGTAGTTTACAAGACTATGGTGAGGGGAGTTTACAAGACTATGGTGAGGGAGGGAGTTTACAAGACTATGGTGAGGGAGGGAGTTTACAAGACTATGGTGAGGGAGGGAGTTTACAAGACTATAGTGAGGGAGGGAGTTTACAAGACTATGGTGAGGGGGAGTTTACAAGACTATGGTGAGGGGGAGTTTACAAGACTATGGTGAGGGGGAGTTTACAAGACTATGGTGAGGGAGGGAGTTTACAAGACTATGGTGAGGGGAGTTAACAAGACTATGGTGAGGGAGTGAGTTTACAAGACTATGGTGAGGGGGAGTTTACAAGACTATGGTGAGGGGGAGTTTACAAGACTATGGTGAGGGGGAGTTTACCAGACTATGGTGAGGGGGAGTTTACAAGACTATGGTGAGGGAGGGAGTTTACAAGACTATGGTGAGGGAGGGAGTTTACAAGACTATGGTGAGGGAGGGAGTTTACAAGACTATGGTGAGGGGGGAGTTTACAAGACTATGGTGAGGGAGGGAGTTTACAAGACTATGGTGAGGGAGGGAGTTTACAAGACTATGGTGAGGGGGAGTTTACAAGACTATGGTGAGGGGAGTTTACCAGACTATGGTGAGGGGGAGTTTACAAGACTATGGTGAGGGAGGGAGTTTACAAGACTATGGTGAGGGAGGAGTTTACAAGACTATGGTGAGGGAGGGAGTTTACAAGACTATGGTGAGGGAGGGAGTTTACAAGACTATGGTGAGGGGGAGTTTACCAGACTATGGTGAGGGGAGTTTACAAGACTATGGTGAAGGGGGAGTTTACCAGACTATTATGAGGGAGGGAGTTTACAAGACTATGGTGAGGGAGGGAGTTTACAAGACTATGGTGAAGGGGGAGTTTACCAGACTATGGTGAGGGAGGGAGTTTACAAGACTATGGTGAGGGGGAGTTTACCAGACTATGGTGAGGGAGGGAGTTTACAAGACTATGGTGAGGGAGGGAGTTTACAAGACTATGGTGAGGGGGAGTTTACAAGACTATGGTGACGGGGAGTTTACAATACTATGGTGAGGGAGGGAGTTTACAAGACTATGGTGAGGGAGGGAGTTTACAAGACTATGGTGAGGGGGAGTTTACAAGACTATGGTGAGGGGGAGTTTACCAGACTATGGTGAGGGGAGTTTACCAGACTATTGTGAGGGAGGGAGTTTACAAGACTATGGTGAGGGAGGGAGTTTACAAGACTATGGTGAGGGGGAGTTTACCAGACTATGGTGAGGGGGAGTTTACAAGACTATGGTGAGGGAGGGAGTTTACAAGACTATGGTGAGGGAGGGAGTTTACAAGACTATGGTGAGGGAGGGAGTTTACAAGACTATGGTGAGGGAGGGAGTTTACAAGACTATGGTGAGGGGGGAGTTTACAAGACTATGGTGAGGGAGGGAGTTTACAAGACTATGGTGAGGGGGGGAGTTTACAAGACTATGGTGAGGGGGAGTTTACAATACTATGGTGAAGG
>WNWK01010318.1:0-20000 GCA_009830355.1 Cherax destructor | reverse complement strand
ATCATAAAGGTAAATAAACTAAATATAATCACTCAAAAAACAAAAAAATATGTCAGTGGCGCTGGAATGACAACGGAATCGTCGTCAAAATTCTGTAAATATCAAGCGTTGTAAAAGGCATTAAAAATCTCTACCTTAGAAACTAAAAGGTGCAAAAGATGGTGTAAATACCAGCGGAATAAGTTCTGGGACAATCTTGGATAATGGTGAAAGTACTGAACGAAGCTTCACGAAGAGTATATAAATCCTGGCAGGAATTATGTTGGCTGCGAAGATGAGTGAGCTTGAAGGAGTGACGAGTGAGCTTGAACGAGTGACGAGTGAGCTTGAAGGAGTGACGAGTGAGCTTGAAGGAGTGACGAGTGAGCTTGAAGGAGTGGCAGCAGGTGGGCGAATATTTGCAGCAGCTTCCTGGCATGTGCGATGACGTACACTCAACGTTTCGCTCAATAAAAAAATTAAGTCACCATCATCAGGTAGTGGAAGAGAGAGACTTTAAGTACAGTTCAGGACATTTATTTAAGAAAACGTTTTGCCACCAGTGGCTTCTTTATTACGTCTGAAGAAGCCACTCGGGGGGGGTTGAAACGTTCCCTTCGATATCCTAAACGGTAACTAAGTGTCTTTTTCTACAACCCTTGGGTATCACCATACCATTAACTTTCACCATACCATTAACTTTCACCCTACCATTAACTTTCACCATAGCATTAACTTTCACCCTACCATTAACTTTCACCATACCATTAACTTTCACCCTACCATTAACTTTCACCATAACATTAGCTTTCACCCTACCATTAACTTTCACCCTACCATTAACTTTCACCATAACATTAGCTTTCACCCTACCATTAACTTTTACCGTACCATTAACTTTCACCATACCATTTACTTTCACCATCACCAGCATTCATTTCAGGAACTTGATGATATCAATACACAATACACATGCAACATTCAATGTAAACTAATTAATTAAACTGAACAACTTGGGAAGTGAACTCCAAAGCGTCAAATATTGAAAGTGTGACGACACACGTTGCAGACCTGACGTTGAACACGTCAGTCATTAGTCAAGCATTGTGGCATCTACATCCTGTTCTGTTACATACCAGAACAAGACAAGCCAGCGGTCACGTTAAGATTTTAACCAAGAACAAATAATTACCTTTAAGGACTTTACAATATCACTGTAAGACTACTGGTTGGAGGCATTTCAATGTTTATAGACGTTGTTATGGTTTTTCTGCCTTAAAGAAAGCTTTAGTTTATGCTTTAACAGGCAGGGTGTCAGTGTCCAGGAGCTTTGTAAATCTGGCAGTTACAAAATGTTATGTGAAAAATGCCAAGAGAAATGTTTGGAAAGATATTACTGTCAATACGAGTGTCTTCAAGACACTAATGTCAAGACAGTGTCAATGACATGAACGACAATACGAATGTCTTGAAGACACCAATGTTAATACAATTGTCTGGAGACACGAACGTCAAGACGAGAGTCTATAAACTAAGATTGTACTAGGTGGTAAGTAATCAGCTGAATTATTCCCAGTAGGAACTGCTGGAATGTATCTCTGTAGGAGCCGGAAGTCCTACACACACACACACACACACACACACACACACACACACACACAAGCGTCTAGAAAGCCAAGATCTCTCACGTTAAAATCTTCAATTATTTAGGCAGCTACCAAGGAGGAAAGAAAAAAACTGAGTCAAGGGTGTCTGGAAGAAGGAAATGAGAGGAAGTCTGGAACTTGAGCAAGATGGATACATGGATATGGTTTTAGAGGCCATGTTAGCCACAGGATAGACGCCTACCCTCCTGGACGGTGAAGGATAGCAAGAGAAGAGACAGAGAGACAGAGAGAGTAAGCGAAGGAGAGAAGGAAGACCGAGAATCCTTCATTTAAAAGCCTATTACATAGTTCGCTGGAAATTGTTTTTGTAATATCCCTCCCTCCCTCTCTCCTTCACTCCCTCCCTCCCTCCTTCCCTCCCTCCCTCTCTCCCTCCCTCTCTCCCTCCCTCCCTCCCTCTATTCCTCCCTCCCCCCCTCTCTCTCTCTCTAGGCAATAATGGAAGAATTTTGTTAATAGTATATCTTACGTTCCTGTAGAAATAATAATGAGGGTTCTCGGGATTATTTTATGTCTGTCAGTTTTCTGTCAGATTTGAGGTACTTCAAGAGAGGGACAACAATCTATTTTTGTGTACAAATGACAGAGGCTTAAAGACGCTTTGGAAAAGTAACCTTTTAATCGTGACAACATTTCGCCTTTCTTTAAGGTGTTAACTTTACAAAGTTTCACAAGGAGCGAAATGTTGCCCATTAAAAGTGATGGACAAAAATAGAAGAAAAAAAAAACACTAAGAAGGCGATGGAAGATCTTGATTAAATTAGAATTAGATTAGTTGGATTAAGATTAATTAGATTTGGATTAGATTAGATTTTTCCACAGAAGCTGCTAGTTTGTGCACCTCATATCCATTCTGTGGATGGTAGTGGCTAGTTTATTGTGCACCTCATACCTGTTTTGTGGATGGTAGTGGCTAGTTTATTGTGCACCTCATACCTGTTTTGTGGATGGTAGTGGCTAGTTTATTGTGCACCTCATATCCATCCTGTGAAAGGTAGTGGCTAGTTTATTGTGCACCTCATATCTATCCTGTGGATTGTAGTGGCTAGATTATTGTGCACTTCATACCTGTCTTGTGGATGGTACTGCATAGTTTATTGTGCACCTCACATCCATTCTGTGGATGATAGTGGCTAGTTTATTGTGCACCTCACATCCATTCTGTGGATGATAGTGGCTAGCTTACTGTGCACTTCACATCCATTCTGTGAAAGATAGTGGCGAGTTTATTGTGCTCCTCATATCCATCCTGTGGATGGTAGTGGCTAGTTTACTGTGCATCTCATATCTATCCTATAGACAGTAGCACAAGAGTGTATGGATGCACAAAAGGCCTAGGAAGGAGGTCCACAAGGGGGCCCCAGCGTTTGTCTTATCTGTTACAAGCAAATTAAGGATATTTGCTTAATACGTTTAGTGTCGTACTTTCATTAATAAGGTTCCTTGAGATGTCACTTAGTATAATCTGTCTCTATACTTCTCAATAAGTGGACAAACAATCACAGAGTTCAACGAAATGTGCATACCAGGCCGTCAGAGTGCTTGTAGCCAAGCCTAAGCCTGGCTACTACAACATCAGTATGTTTACACTGCAGTCTATTCCGTAACTATGCTGACCTGCGACACTTGTCTCACTTATCACTGCTCTCCCCTATATATACTCACACCGCCTCTGCAGATTTTGTTCCGTTTGTTACTTGAGAAAGACCACTGCGTGGGCGAAACTTCGTCAGTAAAGGATCAGTAAAGTCCTGACGCATCTGCGTGTCCTTTACTATCGTGTCGGTATTTTATGCCAGCATTTTTCCAGAGCGAGAGAGAGAGAGAGAGAGAGAGAGAGAGAGAGAGAGAGAGAGAGAGAGAGAGAGAGAGAGAGAGAGAGAGACTGCAAGATAAATATTACTTAGTGGAAGTTTAGGCAGGCCGATGGTGGGTAGTGGCAGACGAGACGTAGGAGAAGTGACCAATACTTCCAAGTAAAACTTGGTCATCCATGGTGCCACCAGCACCGGTGGCACTCTCCTCAGCTTCCCTCCTCCTTCTCCTCCTCCTCCTCTTTACCCTTCTGCCTCTCTTCCCCCTATCCGTCTTCTCCTTGTCCTCCCCAGAGCAGCTAACACTGATAACATGCGCCCAGATATCATCAATGTAACCTGAATCGAACTACCAAATAGAGACAATGGAAACTAATAACATAGAGGATAAAATACCAAGAAATTAAAAAAAACGTGAAAAACATTAAAGGAAGCGGTGATGGATGGCGATACAGAGTAGTAATAATCACAGGTAAACAAATACTAGAAATAAAAGCTAATTGGTGACCTCGAAGATCATACTAACTACATACAGAGAAAAAAACAAAATGCTAAACGAGAATTTGAAAGATGAATTCTGAAAAACATCACAGGTAATCGATAAGAATTAATCGCATATATCAGGGGTAAAAAAAAAAAAAAGTAATGTAAGAGGAACGAGAGTATCTTTTAAACTATCGATAAAGGCGGAATAACAACAGAAATTTAATAACGTCTGCACTCAACACAGCCTCCGGGTCAGTGTTTATGTCTGAACCTGACACGGAGGTTCCCCACCCAGCACAAGTGCCAGCTAGATTGCTGACACACTCAGCTCACACACACACTGAGGTCTGGGGTTCGATCCCCGGTACTGGTGGAAACATTAGGACGTGTTTCCTTAAGACACCTGCTGTCCATGTTGACCTAGCAATAAAATAGGTACCTGGGTGTTAGTCGACTGGTGTGGGTCGCATCCTGGGACAAAACTGACCTAATTTGCCCAAAATATTCTGCATAACAAGCGACTTTCTATATGGTAGTATGCGATTGATGTCACCTATGGTCTGTGTATCTTGTACATGTACTTGTAGAAATAAAGATTATTATTATTATTATTATTATTATTATTATTATTTTTATTATTACTTTCCAAAACTATAGAAGAATATAGATCTCAAATTGCTTACCCACTAACTGTAATATTAATCAAAAATCACCACAAGAGTAAGGTGCTAATAGACTGGAAACTATCAGATGTTACATCATTATTTAAAAAAAAAATTGTCCTCAACTATCGTCCCATCAACTTTACGTCAGCGTTTAGATAAACAACGGGATAGTTAATTTTCTGGATAATGATCGGGAACCAGCATGGATTACTCAACAAAAATAATGCCTGACTTACTCAAAATTTTGAATTATATATATATAATTATATGTAAATTCGACAAGGTTCCTAATAAACGATTGATGGTCACAATAACAGCTCATGGTATAGAAGACGCACTTCATGTCTGCGAATGTGAGCGACTCACAGACAGGGAACAAAAGCTGTATTCCAGGGAGAAGTGTAGGAGTGGCTTCCAGGAGAGAGACAGTGGAGGTTCTTGATCCAAGTCTTTTCACAGTGTTCATTAGTGGTCTCGAGGTTTAAATTGATTTCGAGGTTTAATTGATCTCGAGGTTTAATTGATCTCGAGGTTTAATTGATCTCAAGGTTTAATTGATCTCGAGGTTTAACTGGTCTCGAGGTTTAATTAATTGGTCTCGATGTTTAATTGATCTCGATGTTTAATTGATCTCGATGTTTAATTGATCTCGATGTTTAATTGATCTCGAGGTTTAATTGATCTCGAGGTTTAATTGATTTCGAGGTTTAATTGATCTCTAGGTTTAATTGATCTCAAGGTTTAATTGATCTCTAGGTATAATTGATTTCGAGGTTTAATTAATGTCGAGGTAGAGCTGACATCTAAGATAACCAAAACTGCTGGCAAAAAGTGTATCATGCGCAGCAGATTACCAAAAATGATCTCAGCAGACTGCCGCTGTGGTCGCGGCGCCTGGAAGATGAGTCTCCACAAATATACAAAGTTTTTGCCAAAAAACTAACTGAGACAAGAGAAGAAAAGGAGTAATAATTACCAGAGTATTAGCAACCACCTTAAAAGTAGCAAAAAAATGGTTACCTAATTTCCCGGCATATAACACGCGTTCTTTCCCCCCACAGGAAGTCTTGGAAAATGAGCCTGCGCCTTATATGCTCAAGGTCAGGGTCAAGGGTGAGCTTTGTGTTATACTTTAGCAGTTGTTTACTAACGTTATGTTACAACTGCTTGGAAACATCGTCTCATATGATCGTGCGCCTTATATGCTAGGAACGTCGAGCACAAAGCATCAGACACAGTACTCTACGGTTGACTTATTAAACTGCAAGTTCAATATGCTGTCCAGACCATACCACGGGTGGGGCTTGAACCCGCGGCTAGATAGTCGTAAAACTCCAGACCGACAAGTTTTACGACTCTCTGACCGCGGGTTCTAGCCCCGCCCGTGGTGTGGTTTGTTTGCAATCGCGTCATTACGATTTCGTGAGTCATGCCGTCCAGTTTTGGTGAGGGAGGACAGGAGAGAGTTGTTGCCTAGGACACTCGTACCTCACTCAACCACTCACTATATCCACACTAAAACTCTCATGGACCGCCATGCACTGCCCATGAGACGCCAGTTGACAGTGAAGCAGCCAAGTCAATAATAGCAGTGCTGGTAGAAGTAGAGAGTTGTGATAGTCATAGCAGAACCGGTGGTAACCAGAAGCAGAACTAGTGCCGACACAGCTCTGTGAGTGACAGTGGAGTAACATGAGCAGGTGAAGCGAGAAATAGTACTAATTTAGTAGAGAAAATTGTAGCCCAAGTCTTCCATCCACTTATATGATATTTTTATTAATATGACAAGGTATATTTTGTCCTGGCAATGACTGGAAGGAGTGGAAGGTGGAGAGAGAGAGAGAGAGAGAGAGAGAGAGAGAGAGAGAGAGAGAGAGATAGAGATAGAGAGAGAGAGAGAGAGAGAGAGAGAGAGAGAGAGAGAGAGAGAGAGAGAGAGAGAGAGAGAGAGAGAGAGAGAGAGCATTCTAATTTTCTATCCAAATATATAATACATAATAGTCACTAATGTGGACAGAAGTAGATGGTCCTCACCAGATAGCTTCTGTGTGTACTTCCATGTACTCTCCTCCTTTTTGTCCTCCTCCTACTCCTCCTCCTTCTCGTCTTCCTCACCCTCGTCCTCCTCCTCCTAACATTTTTCTTCCTACCTTACTTATGAGTTTTTCGTACCTTTACTCGCTGATTTTTTTTTATTGATCTCAAAACGGTCTTAAAAATGGATCTTTTTAAAGAAATTAAACACAAATATATGAAAGGTAAGAATCAACGTTTCAAGTCATTGAACAGATTAAACCAGATCATCGTGTAGAGAACATTAACAAAAATATAAATCAAAAGCGAGTCTCGTGGAGGATTTTTTTAAAAGCAACATCCAGAAAACAGCAATTTATCAGAAAACTTTCTGGGAAACGAAGTTAAGTGAGATTTGAAACCTTCGCCAACACGAGACAACTTAGGTAGTGAGTTTGGTGTAGAATAGTAACCCCTTAACACTGACCAGAGTAGTATCCCCTTAACACTGACCAGAGTAGTACCCCCTTAACACTGATCAGAGTAGTACCCCCTAACACTGACCAGAGTAGTACCCCCTTAACACTGACCAGAGTAGTACCCCCTTAACACTGACCAGAGTAGTACCCCCTAACACTGACCAGAGTAGTACCCCCTTAACACTGACCAGAGTAGTACCCCCTTAACACTGACCAGAGTAGTACCCCTTAACACTGACCAGAGTAGTACCCCTTAACACTGACCAGAATAGTACCCCCTTATCACTGACCAGAGTAGTACCCCTTTAACACTGACCAGAATAGTACCCCCTTAACACTGACCAGAGTAGTACCCCTTACCACTGACCAGAGTAGTACCCCTTAACACTGACCAAAGAAGTACCCCTTAACACTGACTAGAGTAGTACCCCTAAAACTGACCAGAGTAGTACCCCTTAACACTGACCAGAGTAGTACCCACTTAACACTGACCAGAATAGTACCCCATTAACACTGACCAGAGTAGTACCCCCTTACCACTGACCAGAGTAGTACCCCCTTAACACTGACCAGAGTAGTACCCATTAACACTGACTAGAGTAGTACCCCCTAAAACTGACCAGAGTAGTACCCCTTAACACTGACCAGAGTAGTATCCCCTTAACACTGACCAGAATAGTACCCCCGTAACACTGACCAGAGTATTACCCCCTTAACACTGACCAGAGTAGTACCCCCTTAACACTGACCAGAGTAGTACCCCTTAACACTGACCAGAGTAGTACCCCTTAACACTGACCAGAGTAGTACCCCTTAACACTGACCAGAGTAGTACCCCCTTAACACTGACCAGAGTAGTACCCCCTTAACACTGACCAGAGTAGAACCCCCTTAATACTGACCAGAGTAGTACCCCCTTAACACTGACCAAAGTAGTACCCCTTAACACTGAGCAGAGTAGTACTCCCTAACACTGATCATAGTAGTACTCCCTAACACTGACCATAGTAGTACTCCCTAACACTGATCATAGTAGTACTCCCTAACACTGACCACAGTAGTACTCCCTAACACTGACCATATTAGTACTCCCTAACACTGACCATAGTAGTACTCCCTAACACTGACCATAGTAGTACTCCCTAACACTGACCACAGTAGTATTCCCTAACACTGACCATAGTAGTACTCCCTAACATTGTCCATAGTAGTACTCCCTAACACTGACCATAGTAGTACTCCCTAACACTGACCATTGTAGTACTCCCTAACATTGTCCATAGTAGTACTCCCTAACACTGACCACAGTAGTACTCCCTAACACTGACCATAGTAGTTCTTAACACTGACCATAGTAGTACTCCTTAACACTGACCATAGTAGTACTCCCTAACACTGACCATAGTAGTACTCCCTAACACTGACCATAGTAGTACTCCCTAACACTGACTATAGTAGTACTCTCTAACACTGACCATAGTAGTACTCCCTAACACTGACCATAGTAGTACTCCCTAACACTGACCATAGTAGTAGTCCTTAACACTGACCATAGTAGTACTCCCTAACACTGACCATAGTAGTACTCCCTTACATTGATAGTAATTCCCATAGTAGTTTTCGTTTGACTTCATCAACTTCATCAACGACCTGACTACTTTATCAACGACCTGACTACTTATACTAAGGACCTGACTACTTATTCACCCCCACCTCTCCACACACACACACACACTTTTTCCCCCTCATCCCTTCAATCAAACCCTTCCAACACTCCTGTACCCCGTCCCCCACCCATCCGTCCTACTCCCCCTCCCCTATCCCCGCACCGGCTTCCCACTCTCAATGACATATTCAAGAGAGCCGGAGTAGAGCTCAGCTCTGGCACCTGGCTGTGTGAAACTTGAAAGCTCAGCAGAAAGTCAATACAAGCGTGAAGACACTCAACCCGTGTTTCCGCTTCTCCCTCGACTACAGGACTACATCTAAGGAGAGGAAATGGGGACGGATGATGGAGGGTAGTGGGAAGTGGGGAGTAGAAGGGGAAGGTGAGGAAAAGAGGAGACGGAGAGACTGAAGACTAGTTAACTGGGAATAGAAGAGGTAAGCGAGGAAAAGAAGAGAAAGGAGATGGGAACACGGGCTAGAGGGAGCAGCAAGGGTGTGGAAAATAGAAGAAAACAGCGGGTATGTGTTGGAAGGGTGGGGTGTGTTGGTGTAGTGGAGGGGTGGGGTGTGTTGGTGTAGTGGGAGGTGGGGGTGTTGGTGTAGTGGGAGGGGTGGGGTGTGTTGGTGTAGTGGGATGGGTGGGGGTGTGTTGGTGTAGTGGGAGGGTGGGGGTGTTGGTGTTGTGGGAGGGTGGGGGTGTTGGTGTTGTGGAGGGGTGGGGGTGTGTTGGTGTAGTGGGAGGGGTGGGGTGTGTTGGTGTGGGAGGGGTGGGGTGTGTTGGTGTTGTGGGAGGGGGGGTGTTGGTGTAGTGGGAGGGGTGGGGTGTGTTGGTGTAGTGGGAGGGGTGGGGGTGTTGATGTTGTGGGAGGGGTGGGGTGTGTTGGTGCAGTGGGAGGGGTGGGGGTGTGTTGGTGAGTGGGAGGGGTGGGGGTGTTGGTGTTGTGGGAGGGGTGGGGGGTGTTGGTGTAGTGGGAGGGTGTGGGTGTGTTGGTGTAGTGGAGGGGTGGGGTGTGTTGGTGTAGTGGGAGGGGTGGGGGTGTTGGTGTTGTGGGAGGGGTGGGGTGTGTTGGTGTAGTGGGAGGAGGGGTATGTTGGTGTAGTGGGAGGGTGGGGTGGGTGTTGGTGTAGTGGGAGGAGGGGTATGTTGGTGTAGTGGGAGGGGTGGGGTGGGTGTTGATGTTGTGGAGGGTGGGGGTGTTGGTGTAGTGGGAGGGGTGGGGGGTGTTGATGTTGTGGGAGGGGTGGGGGTGTTGGTGTAGGGGGAGGGTGGGGGTGTTGATGTTGTGGGAGGGGTGGGGGGGTGTTGGTGTAGTGGGAGGGGTGGTATCTTAGCAGGGAGGGGAAGAGATGGTCCCATTTAGAAGCACTGTTCGCAGTCAAATTCAAATTTCAGATTCAAAGTTTATTTCTATATGTTACATCGTTTATACTGAAATGGGTGACATGTTAGAAAGCCTATGTGACTCCATACTGATCATGATGGTGACAACTGCTGCCTCTGTTTCAGGTACGTTTCATGTCTATGTGAAGGTGTGTCATGTCTATATGTAGGCGAGTCACCTCTATGTGAAGGCGACTCACGTCTATATGAAGGCGACTCATGTCTATACCCTGATAAGAGTAAGTTAACAAATTGTTAAAGGCATACAATCAAATCTCGCACATAAGCAGACTCTCGGGACGCCACAATCACCCCTCGAAGGCAGGCAATAAGATGCGACTGTTATTGTCTCGGTGAAGAACTGTGTTGTTACCAGTGCTTGTCCGTACGATGGTGTAAAGCAGCAAGGTGTGGCCCTGGTGTGGCCCTGGTGTGGCCACCCCGACTAGTTGTAGGTAAAAGACTATTGTTAATGTTGCGTAGCAATTGTCTAGCCAAGGTTCTGGATATTCTACAGGTACCTGATTTCTGTGGTATCGTAGAAGGGAAAGACGTGCAACGGTAACATAGTCACTGTTGAATATGTCTTATTCGTCTATTTGCCCGTTTTTATACCTTTTTTGTACCATTTTATATAATTTTAATAATTATATCTGTGGTACGGCGATGACTGTTGTTGTCACTGCTGCTTCCATGCACTTGCCTCTACGTAAATCATTTTTCGGGAATTATTATATTTGGCTTCACTGAACTCCATGATGTGTCACTCTGCTGCTCTATGCTGTACGAAGACGTTTCGAAGTTCTCGAAGTCTGAGTTCGAGTATCCTTGATGATTCGCCTACGTGCTTGTTTCTGTTTTGCAGCCTCCGTACAGTATGGGTACGACAGCTATGTTGATGGTATTGCCTGAGTGTTTGTTCTTCTTTAATGGAGGTCGAGGCGCTGGTGGCTATTTTCACGTGTCATTACTTCACAATACCGTGACTGGAACAATACACAAATAGCCCGCACATAGGAGAGAGAAACTTAGGACGACGTTTCGGTCCGACTTGGACTACTAGTCACACACTAGTTAGTTGGGAAAATAAACACATAAGCAGTAATGTGATCCTTATTGACACGCTGCTCACGCAGTGGCTTTATCGAGTCACAGACAGATCTACCTGGAAATGAGCAACATGGAGATATAGGGCAGTCAGGTGGAGAATGCTGGTCAGGTGGAGAAAGCTGCATGAGTCTTGAGTAGTGTGATAGTTAACATAGTGTGACTTAGGACTGCAGTGACATTCTGAGTTCATGGATAGCTTGAAGAGCTTGGCAAGGTTCAGCCATGTAGAAGCCTGTTCTGTGAGCTGTTGGATACAGATGAGGATGATTCTAGATCTTCGGTATTGCGTGTGCTTCTCTGGCGATGAGTCTTGCGTTTCGTAGTGATAAATGGTTGGTGGTTGAACACAGGCATTTCTGAGTCGTCAGATCTGCCTGCGTACTGGTGTCTGAAATGCGTTGTAGTCTGGATGCTGCAACGTAATTGCTGCAGCACGGATTGTGATACCTGCCGTGGATTGAAGCTTTCCTGTCTGTCTGGTAATGTCCTAATGGTGGTGGATGTGGAGTGGATACTGAATGAGGTCTCAGAAATGTTGGAAACTTGTTTGGAAATGAGTGGAAGGATAGTCTCTTCCAGCAGTGTCTTCCTGGGTGTGGAAGATGTCCAACACACCCAGAGAAGACACTGAGAAGAGATACATAGTCCTTCCCACCAACTCCATTTCAAACAAGTCTCCAACATTTTTCTAAGACCTCATTCCGAGTATCCACCTCCACATCCACCACCATTAAGGACATTACCAGTAACAGACAGGAAAAGCTTCAATCCACGGCAGGGTATACACAATCCCTTGTAATGGCTGCAGCAAATTATACGTTGGCGAAACATCCAGAGACCTACAAACACGCATTTCAGAACACCAGTACGCAGGCAGATCTGACGACTCAAGAAATGCCTGTGTTCAACACCGAAATTTACACAACCATTTAATCAACTACAGAAACGCAAGACTCATCGCCAGAGAAGACAACACGCAATACCGAAGAATCCTAGAATCATCACTCATCTGTATATCCAACAACTTCAACCAGAACAACGGCTTCTACAACATAGCTGAACCTATTGCCAAGAAACTTCTTCAACGCTATCCCACCTAGAACTCAAGAATGGTACACTGCAGGTCCTTTAAGTCACACTATGTTTTTAACTATCACACTACTTTTAAGACTCACATGCAGCTTTCTCCACCTGACCCAGCATTATCCACCTGACTGTACCCTATATATATCTCCATGTTGCTCATTTTCCAGGTAGATCTGTCTGTGACTCGATAAAGCCCACTGCGTGGGCGAAACGTTGTCAATAAAGGATCACATTATACTGCTTATGTGTTTATTTTTCCATTGTGTCGGTATTTTATACCATTTATTTCCACACTAGTTAGTTAATGGATCTTCAGCTCCGTCGAAACAATGAAGGTGCTCGCTCCACGAGGCTGAGGAACTCACCACCTCGAAGTTACTTCCAGGCTGATGGAATGATTACATTTTTTTCCCTGGACTACGACTGCTGTCTCCAATTTTAGTCTGAAGGAGTGGAAAAAGACATTTCTGTACAGTTCATGACAAAGGCTTCTTCAGTTCTAGGACTGTAGAAAGCTTCTTCAGTCCTAGGACTGTGGAAGGCTTCTTCAGTCCTAGGACTGTGTGAAGGCTTCTTCAGTTCTAGGACTGTAGAAAGCTTCTTCAGTCCTAGGACTGTGGAAGGCTTCTTCAGTCCTAGGACTGTGGAAAGCTTCTTCAGTTCTAGGACTGTAGAAAGCGTCTTTAGTCCTATGACTGTGGAAGGCTTCTTCAGTCCTAGGACTGTAGAGCTTCTTCAGTCCTAGGACTGTAGAAAGCTTCTTCAGTCCTAGGACTGTAGAAAGCTTCTTCAGTCCTAGGACTGTGGAAGGCTTCTTCAGTCCTAGGACTAAAGAAAGCTTCTTCAGTCCTAGGACTGTGGAAGGCTTCTTCAGTCCTAGGATTGTGGAAAGCTTCTTCAGTTCTAGGACTGTGGAAGGCTTCTACAGTCCTAGGACTGTGGAAAGCTTCTTCAGTTCTAGGACTGTGGAAAGCTTCTTCAGTTCTAGGACTGTAGAAAGCTTCTTCATTCCTAGGACTGTGGAAGGCTTCTTCAGTCCTAGGACTGTGGAAAGCTTCTTCAGTCCTAGGACTGTGGAAGGCTTCTTCAGTCCTAGGACTGTGGAAAGTTTCTTCAGTTCTAGGACTGTAGAAAGCTTCTTCAGTCCTAGGACTGTGGAAAGCTTCTTCAGTTCTAGGACTGTGGAAGGCTTCTTCAGTCCTAGGACTGTGGAAGGCTTCTTCAGTCCTAGGACTGTGGAAGGCTTCTTCAGTCCTAGGACTGTGAAAGGCTTCTTCAGTCCTAGGACTGTTAAAGGCTTCTTCAGTCCTAGGACTGTGGAAAGCTTCTTCAGTTCTAGGACTGTGGAAGGCTTCTTCAGTCCTAGGACTGTGGAAGGCTTCTTCAGTCCTAGGACTGTGGAAGGCTTCTTCAGTCCTAGGACTGTGAAAGGCTTCTTCAGTCCTAGGACTGTGGAAGGCTTCTTCAGTCTTAGGACTGTAGAAAGCTTCTTCAGTCCTAGGACTGTGGAAAGCTTCTTCAGTTCTAGGACTGTGGAAGGCTTCTTCAGTCCTAGGACTGTGGAAGGCTTCTTCAGTCCTAGGACTGTGGAAGGCTTCTTCAGTCCTAGGACTGTGAAAGGCTTCTTCAGTCCTAGGACTGTGGAAGGCTTCTTCTGTCCTAGGACTGTGGAAAGCTTCTTCAGTCCTAGGACTGTGGAAGGCTTCTTCAGTCCTAGAACTGTGGAAAGCTTCTTCAGTCCTAGGATTGTGGAAGGCTTCTTCAGTCCTAGAACTGTGGAAAGCTTCTTCAGTCCTAGGACTGGCTAACATATCAACTTTATCATGAAGGAGTAATCCAATGTGTGATGGAATCCATAGCAATTGTACATTAATTCCTTTGTCCCGGATTTTTGAGTATCTATACCTGGCTTCTCCAATGAGCATATTGTTGGAGCCATTATGTGAGTCAAGAGCCTTCAGTGATGACACAGAATCAGTAATGATTATAGAGTCAAGCTCAGTGTCATAAGTTAGCTTTAGCGCCATTAGGATGGCAAACAATTCAGTTTGCAGTGTAGACGCCCAGTTGTCACTTCTTGTGCCTAACTCAACAAATTTATTATTGTTCTTAACTAGGGAGGTGGCAACCAGAGCAGATGCAGCCCTGCCAGAAGACTCCTGTTTAGATCCATCAGTGTATATAACTTTTGATAACTTATTACTACCAGCTAGGCGAGAAATTTCTTCTTGAGCAGTTGCTTTAACAAGTGATTTAAGGAAGGAATTACTAGCAATGAGCTTCTTGGGAGGGGCTTGCAGGTATGTGATATTAAATGAACACATCTTCCATGGAGGGGTGAAATGCTCTTGTTGCCTACAGTGATACAATTCATGCAGGTTATAAAACTTAATATAATTGCATGTTTTCACAATCCATTAAGATGTGTGTGTATTTGCTTCTAGACATTTAGTAAGATTCATTGTGACAGTGTCTGGTTCATTTCTTAACATTCTAATACCAAGTACAGTGTTAATCTCAATAATCCTATCACTGATACTAGAAATACCAAGCTCCTTCCTCATATTAAGTACCTTTGTAGATTTGGGACAGCCAAGAATAATTCTGAGAGCTTCATTTTGCATTAACTCCAAGGGTCGGAGAGAACTTTCTCTAGCTAATATCAACATGGGAGCAGCATAATCAAAGGACCTAACATAGGCTATGTACATCATTCTCACGATTCTCACATTAGCACCATAGTTGGGGTTATAGCCAGCAACAGCCTTGAGAGCATTTAGTTTATCTTTGCATTTCTTATTTAGTTGTGGTATGGTGGATTTATTGAAGAGTACATCTACACCAATGTATCTGTAAGATTTACCGTAGCTAATGTTTTCACCCTGCAAATAGATGGGTGGGGGATGTCGTTTGCTTGTCAATATCTTTGTTTTAGAGGAAGATATGAGGCCTAATCGATTAAAATTGCTATATGTTTAGGTAGAGCATTTAGGAGAGCATTAATCAGAACATTAAATAGGATGGAACTGAAAACTCCTCCCTGTGGTGTACCTAGGGACATTTCTTTAGACTCACTTCCAAAGCCTTGGCAGAGTAGGCTACCACCAATATTAATTTTGGTTAGTTCATGTAGTATAACGGTTCTGTTTGCGATATCAAATGCTGATCTGAGATCAAGAAATGTGGTAAAACTAGTGGAGGTGTGTGCAGTGAGAAAGGTGGAAATACAATTCTGAACACTTTCACCTTTCATGAACCCATAAAGATGAGGGGAAAGTTGGTGTCTGATTCTGTAGTACAGTCTGTTAAGTATCATTCTTTCAAGACTTTTACAAAGACAACTAGTTAAGGAGATCGGTCTAAATGTATCAGGCTGTTGGGACTTAGGGATAGGCACAATGAGACTATTGGTCCAGGAAGTAGGAAGAACACCCTCAATGTAACTGGTATTATACAGTGCCAACAAAGGGTTATCAGGCACGTGACTTAGAGTTCTGAGAATTTCATAGGTTATACCATCCACTCCAGGAGCAGTTGATCGACCTTTAGTTAATGCGTTATCTAATTCATATTCGGTGAAGGGGCAATCACTCTCATCAATATTTTCGCTCATAAAATTAATCAATTTCATTTCTTCAGAAGCACTCTAAGTTTTTTTTAATATGAGATGGAAGATTTTCATGCCTGGATATCTTAGACCAGTCATTTATGAGGTCATTTGCTTTTTCATGAGGAAAGGGATGAGCAACATTGCCAGTCTCTTTCCTGGTTATTTTATTTATACCTTTCCATGCCAGACTTAAAGGGGTAGACCTAATTAACCCACTAACAAATTGTTCCCATTCCTGTTGCCTAAGTTCTTACTTTCTATTCCTTGCATTTGTTAGTGCAGCTTGGATTTTCTGAGCAGGTCTTGGGTTCTACATTCACGGTATGTTTTACCAATCCTCCTAGCTGCATGTGTTAGATTTCGTAGCTGAGAATCATTATAGTATTTACATTGATTTTTATTGTCATTTATAGTGGAAGATTTATGTTGTCTTTTCCTGCCCACTTGATCTGTGAGTACAGTCTCAATAGTGGCAACTAGATCATCATTGAATTTTTGTGTGCCAATGGGCTCGTAATTCTTATACCATTGATCCAAGTGGTTAATAAAGTTATCTCTAAGTTCTGGGTTGAGAATAAGTTTTCTCTTTCTGTATTTATCTCTTTGATTGCTGGAGATATAATCAATATTGACAGTTGTGTATCTTGGTGAAGTGATCAGATAGAAGATCAACTATGACAGTGTCATGCATCGTATATGATGTATTAAATCCAAGGCACAGATCTAGTTTGCCGCCATATATGTGAGTGGGCTCAATAGTGTCCACAATTCGAACATTATCATGCTCATTTAGAAATTTCACTAGTTTAGTTCCATTGGTGTTTGTTATAGACCCACCAATATTCTTATGTCTGGCATTAAAGTCTCCAAGAATGAGGGTAGGTTCACTATTGATGTGATCTGGTAAAGCATCAGGTCGAAGCTGGTTCGCTGGGGCATAAAGATTAAAAATGTTTATGGAAAAATTGCCTGCATATACCTTGACACCATGATACTGCATGTTTACTCGACTCTGCAGGGCAAGGAGTGAATGTGGCAAGTTCTTTTTAACATACCCAGGCAACTTTGGTGGAGGTGCTCCAGATTGAAGTCTACATTCCTGCAAACAGATGACATCAATATTCTTGGTTGCACTAATATGATTTAAGTCAGGCAACCGCTTCCTGATGGAAGCAATGTTCCATGAACAAATTGTAATCTATCCATTGTAGTGAGTTATTACAATCTGTTGTTCATAAGATGGTGAGACTGTTATGCTACAGTGTGCAAACACTGTACAGCAAATAGCATAGTTTGTACATTTTTATTTTCAGAACCTTTTTCTCTAAGCATTTCCTGGCATTTATCAACTAGTCGGTTCTCTGAACCATTCATCTACATGGAAATAGTTGTTTTATGGAAATAGTTGGTTTATGGAAATAGTTGTTTTATGGAAATAGTTGTTTTATGGAAATTGTTGTTTTATGGAAATAGTTGTTTTATGGAAATATTGTTTTATGGAAATTGTTGTTTCATGGAAATAGTTGTTTAATGCAAATTGTTGTTTCATGGAAATAGTTATTTCATGGAAAAAGTGGCAAATTAAAACTGATACAGCCCAAAATCAAAGCGAACCTTCCTTTGAGTTAAGCCCATCATCGCTGAAAATTTCAACCCGATCAAAAGAGGCATTCTTCAGTCTAACAATGCAACATCTTTTAGCTTATGAAATTAGCAAATTTACATTAATAAGGCCTAAATTTATTGGACAACATCGTGGCCATAAGCTGCATCAGCTAGTAAAGTTTGAAACCGTTCGGAAGAGGCATACTTTAGTTATTTCACAAAAAATACTAAAAAGTTTGAAAATTAAAACTGGCAGTGAGACAGATCAATGTTGAAAGTTTGAAACCAATCAGAAGAGGCGTTCTCTAGTTTAAAGGTACCACGCCCCTTCTGGGATGCATAATTAATGCTTGAAAACAAAGGCAGGACGGTAGGCAAGGATGAAGGCAGGCAGGCAAGGATGAAGGCAGGCAGGCAAGGATGAAGGCAGGCAGGCTAGGATGAAGGCAGGCAGGCTAGGATGAAGACAGACAAGCAGGATGAAGGCAGGTAGGCAAGGATGAAGGCAGGCAGGCTAGGATGAAGGCAGGCAGGCAGGATGAAGGCAGGTAGGCAGGATGAAGGCAGGCAAGCAGGATGAAGGCAGGCAGGCAGGATGAAGGCAGGCAGGCTGGGATGAAGGCAGGCAGGCAGGATGAAGCAGGCAAGCTAGGATGAAGGCAGGTAGGCAAGGATGAAGGCAGGTAGGCAAGGATGAAGGCAGGTAGGCAAGGATGAAGGCAGGCAGGCTAGGATGAAGGCAGGTAGGCAAGGATGAAGGCAGGTAGGCGATAGCAGTAGGCAAGGATGAAGGCAGGCAGGCAGGATGAAGGCAGGCAGGCAAGGATGAGAAGGCAGGCAGAGCAAGGATGAAGGCAGGCAGGCAAGGATGAAGGCAGGCAGCAAGGATGAAGGCAGGCAGGCTAGGATGAAGGCAGGCAGGCAGGATGAAGGCAGGCAGGCAAGGATGAAGGCAGGCAGGCAAGGATGAAGGCAGGCAGACAAGGATGAAGGCAGGCAGGCAAGGATGAAGGCAGGCAGGCAAGGATGAAGGCAGGCAGGCTAGGATGAAGGCAGGCAGGCTGGGATGAAGGCAGGCAGGCTAGGATGAAGACAGGCAAGCTAGGATGAAGGCAGGTAGGCAAGGATGAAGGCAGGTAGGCAAGGATGAAGGCAGGTAGGCAAGGATGAAGGCAGGCAGGCTAGGATGAAGGCAGGAAGGCAAGATGAAGGCAGGTAGGCAGGATGAACAGGCAGGCAAGGATGAAGGCAGGCAGGCTAGGATGAAGGCAGGCAGGCAAGGATGAAGGCAGGCAGGCAAGGATGAAGGCAGGCAGGCAAGGATGAAGGCAGGCAGGCAAGGATGAAGGCAGGTAGGCAAGGATGAAGGCAGGCAGGCAAGGATGAAGGCAGGTAGGCAAGGATGAAGGCAGGCAGGCAAGGATGAAGGCAGGCAGGCAAGGATGAAGGCAGGTAGGCAAGGATGAAGGCAGGCAGGCAAGGATGAAGGCAGCAGGCAAGGATGAAGGCAGGCAGGCAAGGATGAAGGCAGGCAGGCAAGGATGAAGGCAGGCAGGCAAGGATGAAGGCAGGCAGGCAAGGATGAACGCAGGCAGGCAAGGATGAAGGCAGGTAGACAAGGATGAAGGCAGGTAGGCAAGGATGAAGGCAGGTAGGCAAGGATGAAGGCAGGCAGGCAAGGATGGACGCAGGCAGGCAAGGATGAAGGCAGGTAGGCAAGGATGAAGGCAGGCAGGCAAGGATGGACGCAGGCAGGCAAGGATGAAGGCAGACAGGCAAGGATGAAGGCAGACAGGAAAGAATGAAGGGAAGCAGACAAGAATAAAAGAAGGCAGGCAGGAATGAAGGTAGGTAGGAAAGGATTATAATGATGGTAAGTAGGAATGAAGGCAGGCAATAAGAAAGACAAACATGAATGAAAACAGCCAGGAAGGAAGGCAGGTAAGAATGAATGCAGGCAGGAATAAAATGGACAGAACAGAAGTTAAGCAGTTACACTAGGAGACAGGTATAGGCGAGCAGGTATATAAACTAGCAAGCAGACAGACAGACAGAGAAAGAAGAGCGAAGCAGCCCAAGGGAAGAGAATCGGCACATCTGGCACTGAGGGAGGCACAGAGCTTTAGGAAGAAGTGGCTCTGAGCTCTAGGAGGGGATGGAAGAGCGCGTAGCACAAGGGCTCTAGGGAGAAGCGGGTGACACAAGTCAGGATTTAGGAGGTGAATAATTTTCCAGAATGCCAAAGTTAACGACGCAACTATTACAGATTCCATTACCAGCCAGGGTTCAGGGACAAGCCTTCCAGGGGACCCAGATAAAAAATTTAGTGTCAACCTGCCTGTCTTGAGTCCCTCCACACACACACACAAAAAAAAAAAATAGCTACATAAACACATTTCCTTCTCAAAAACCATGAATCGCATACAATTAAAGTTCT
>WNWK01010317.1:0-70888 GCA_009830355.1 Cherax destructor | reverse complement strand
ATGAGGGAGGATCATCAAGAGGAGCTATGAGGGAGGATCATATCAAGAGGATTTATTATGAATAAATATATAAACATCAAATGTATTATTCACTTTGCAGTGATTGGTCACCAATGCCAACTTTTCATTTTTAAAACTATTGCAAAATCAGATCTTTGAATGATCTTAAAATATTTTTATTGCATTAAACTAATGTGCATGTACAACACTATAACTGTAGGCCTTAGACATCTTTCAAATAATTGGGCACATAAATACAGTGGTACCCCGACTTACGATGGTCCCCAAACTCACCCTTTTATGTAAGTTTATTTTTTTAAATGCTTTTGTAAGTGTAATTTTGGGGGTCTAAAAGGACTAGTCTATTTTACATCATTCCTTATGGGGATAAATTCGTTTGGTAATGGCACTTGAACAGCATTCTGGAATGAAAAAATATCGTAAGTCGGGGTACCACTGTACTTACATGGTAATTACCAGGCTAAAAAACAGTTGGTTCCATTATGAAAGTGCAGCACATTTCTACTACAATAACATAACACTGATGTAAAATACAATTACAAATATGAAGAAATAAAGCTGTTTGAAGCAGTGCTACATGACATTACTTATATAATGAATCAACATCACATTAACTTAAATTCACTGGGCTCACCTCCCAATATTGTCAATTAAATGTAAAGCCTATCTTCATGGTAATACAGTATAGCACTTACTGTATATATATTTACAAATCTAATTTTTTACAAAAAAATACAAATTTAAATCACAGGATAAGGTACTCTTGTTATAGAGATAATACAATGTATATTTTGAATTGGCTATTCTGTGTCAATATCATGACAGCCTGTTTGATGAATTAACCTTGTTAAATTTACGTCTGAATTTCTTCTATAAAATTACAAAGCTATGACAGTGTTTGTTATTGTCCTAGCTGACTGCTCAGGCTCAGAATTTCTCCCTTTACAATCAAACAAATTGTAAACATTCATTGTTACATATTTTTTTATTTTATTTTTTTTGAATGGGAGGGATAAAATTCCAAAAATCAGCAGTTGGATAAGGTGAGTAGTTAATTCAGAGCCCTGACATCACTGAAAGCATTCAGACCTGTGACCTCATAGCTGCTAACTTTGACACTACA
Organism: Cherax destructor; assembly: GCA_009830355.1. Lineage (NCBI taxonomy): Eukaryota > Metazoa > Arthropoda > Malacostraca > Decapoda > Parastacidae > Cherax > Cherax destructor. The sequence goes on along the minus strand of WNWK01010317.1, from coordinate 69,744 downwards.
GTGCACTAAGAGCTGTTCACTAGTTCACAGCATTTAAATCTGTGACCAGTTGAAGCAGATAAATCCTAACAGCCACATTCCCCAGGCCTCAGATTCACAATGACACAACTAGGTATCATGAGCAGTACACGTGTAATTGTAGAGAGAGAGGACTTCCTCCGATGGAACAGCTAGCTAGGAAAACCACTTTACAAACATTGGCTGTCACTAATGTATCCTACATAGTGGCAGCACAAATATAGTGATAAAATCTACTACTGTATTTGCTGAAAAATCTTCCACCTATTTACTAAAGTCTACATTATGAAATACAAAAATTTGTGACATATTGTCTTTAACTGATTGGTGGAATCTTTTAATGTAACATTTATTCTGAAATAAATGTTGCTTTAGAACACACGTTCTCATGATGATAATTTGTAAAAACATTGTTACCTGTATAGACTTTCCTGTTATGTTTTGGAAAAATTTGTCCAACAATTCACCTATTACTACTATCATATGAATTTGGACCTTTATTTCATCACAAGATTTATTCAAAAGACTGTGTTTTCATATGAAAACACACTTAAAATTTTCAAGGTCCTAACTCAGATATGTTTTTAAATCAATTATACAGATACAGATGAACTAACTTTCCTGTTATCATTAATTTAAGACAATTATTCATGTTTTAAAATAGTCAAGGCTGATACTGGATAAATGAAATAGAGGCAAAGTGACTGTTCTCTTAACTAAGGGAGGCAGGGTTGTTCTCTTAACTAAGGGAGGCAGGGTTGTTCTCTTAACTAAGGGAGGCAGGGTTGTTCTCTTAACTAAGGAAGGCAGGGTTGTTCTCTTAACTAAGGGAGGCAGGGTTGTTCTCTTAATTAAGGGAGGCAGGGTTGTTCTCTTAACTAAGGGAGGCAGGGTTGTTCTAGATAACGAAGATTTCTTCGGATTTTTAACCCAGGAAGGTTAGCCACCCATAATAACCCAAGAAAGTCAGTGCGTCATCGAGGACTGTTTGTCTTATATCCATTGGGTCCTTAATCTTGTCCTCCAGGATGCGACCCACACCAGTCTACTAACAACCCAGGTACCTATTTGCTGCTAGGTGAACATGACAACAGGTGTAAGGAAACGCGTCAAAATGTTTCCACCCGCCGGGAATCGAACCCGGGCCCTCCGTGTGTGTGAAGCGAGAACTCTAGCCACCAGACCGCCGGGCCACCGAGTACTTAATTGTGTGTATTTGAAACCAAAATGTGAATGTAATTATTAAGAAATATGAAAATTATTATTATTATTATTCAAAGTTTAAAAATAAAACAAACTTTCATAATTCTTAACCAATTTATGCCAAATAATTATGACTACATATGCATGAAATGACCATAAATAAATGCATTTGATAACTAAAAAAATTGCCAATATTTGTGAGCTCTAAATTACTATACTATTTATATTTCTTGACCAATACAATACATAAAACAAAAATTAGCCCACTTCACAATCATAAAGAACACATGCAACAAAATGTATTTTAACACGTTGGCCGTATCCCACCAAGGCAGGGTGCCCCTAAAAAAAAGAAACATTTTCACTATCATTCATACACAATCACTGTCTGCAGAGGTGCTCACATACAACAGTTCAGATGTCACTCCAAACAGCCAATATCCCAACCCCCTCCTTTAAAGTGCAGGCATTGTACTTCCCACCTCTAGGACTAGTGTCCGGCTAACTGGTTTTCCTGAATGCCTTCACAAAATATTACCCTGCTCACACTCCAACAGCTCATCAAATCCCAAAAATTATTCATCTCCATTCACTCCTATGCAACACATGCCTGCTGTGTGTCCAAGCCCCTTGCATACAAAACCTCTTACCCCCCTCCATCCTTTTCTAGGATGACCCCTACCCCTCCTCTCATCCACTACAGATTTATACACCCTTCAAGTCATCCTATTTTGCTCCATCCTCTCTAAATGACCAAACCCCCTCAACCACCCCTCCTCAGCCCTCTGAATAATACTTTTAGAAACTCCACACCTCCTAATTTCCACATTACGAATTCTCTGCATAATATTTACACCACACATTGCCCTTAGACATGACATCTCCACTGCCTCCAGCCTCCTCCTTGCTACATATACAACCCATGCATCACACCCATATGAGAGTGTTGGTACCACTATACTCTCATACATTCTTTTCTTTGCCTCCATGGATAACATTCTTTGTCTCCACAGATACCTTAATGCACCACTCACCTTTTTTCTTTCATCAATTCTATGGTTTCCCTAATCTTTCATAAACTCATCTGCAGACAAGTCTACTCCCAAATATCTGAAAACATTCACTTCTTTCATACTTTCTCCCTCCAATGTGATATCCAATTTTTCTTTACCTAACTTGTTTGATACCTTCATCACGTGTGTTCACTTTCAACTTTCTTCCTGTACACACCCTCCCAAACTTATCCACTAACCTTTGCAATGTCTCTTTAGAATCTCCCAAAAGCACAGTATCATCAGCAAAAAGTAACTGTCAACTCCTGTTTTGTATTTAATTCCCCACCCCTCTCCCCAACACCCTAGGATTTACTTTTATAAAACCATCTATAAATATGTTAAACAACCATGGTGACATTACACATCCTTAAGACATACTTTTACTGGAAAGTAATCTCCCTCTCTCCTACACACCTAACCTGAGCCTCACTACCCTCATAAAAACTCTTTACAGCATTTAGTAACTTACTACCTATTCCATACAATTGCAACATCTTTCACATGGCTGGGTAGGTAGAAGAGCAATGTGGCAGATGTTACATCTGTATGGAACAGGTAGTAAGTTACTAAAAGCAGTAAACGGTTTTTATGTGAATAGCGAGGCTCAGGTTAGGGAATGTAGGAAATAATAGAAATATGTACCAATGAAAGTGGGACTTGGTGATGCCACCATGATTACCATATTTAATATTCAGAAAAGTGAATGCTATGGTGTTGGGAAAAGTGTGGGATTAAGATGATAAATTTGATAAAAAGTGGGGGTTGTCACAGTTGCTCTTTGCCAATGGCAAAGAGTACCATATTATTATTATTATAATCAAAAGAAGCGATAAACCACAGGGAAAAGAGTATCATAAAAGTCTAGGTAATGAAAAAAATTATTGGATATCAGAATGGTGGAGGGAGAATGGTGACAGTGAATATGTATAGATAGTTGGGAGTGGACATGATGGCAAGTAGGTCTATGAAAGATGAGGTGAACCATAAATAGGTGAGGGGTAAAAAGATAGGTGATATGTTGAGGCATTTATGGAAAAAAAAATCTATGTAGACAAAAAATAGGAATACCAGTGAGAGGCACTTGACCCAAGGAACTTGACTTGCACTCCCCTTTCTTTGGCTCAAATATGAATGCCTTACATTCCCAAGGTAATACAGGACCCCTACAGGTTTAGTGCTTCCCCAGTTTAAAAAAATAGTACCAACATTTTTATACAAGTGCACAGCAATGGAGGATAAAGACAATGGAGATGACACGTTTAAGAGCAATGTGTAGTGCAAATATGATGCAGTGTGTTTGAAGTGTAAAAATTAGAGGACTAAATGGAGTCACCAAGGGTATAATTCAAAGGACTGAGAAGAATCATTGAGATGGCTTGGGCACTTATAGAAAAGGGATAGGATGATGAGTTTAAATTTTAGGGTAAAGGAAGGAGGGTTAGGGGTTGTCCCAGGAACTGTTGGAAAGAGAGAGAACAAGATTTTTTAAGTGTTAGGGGCTTGTGTGAACAAAGTGACATGTGTGAAAGTAACATGTGTGAGCAGAGAGAAAAGTGGTTTTTAATGGAAGTACTGTTGATGTACGAGCAAAACAACAAGAAGGGATTCAGGAAAAATATTTAGTAGACTTGAGTCCTGGATGTGGAAAGGATAGTGCCTGCATGCTGAAGGAGGAGTGGGGATGTTGCAGTTAGAGGAATATTTGAATTGTGACGTCAGTACCCCTATGGTAAGACAACTGAATGATGGTGAATGTATATCCTATTTTTTGGGTTGGTGGGAAGTGGCCAAAGAGGTAATAAACGAAAAGAAAGAAATTGAGAAAGGAGTAATAATCAATATTTTTTGGGAGGTAACATTGGTTAAGGGAACTATCACTAATGTACCTGTAACATAACTCAGTGCAGCCTAGATCAATCTGATTGTTAATTGAAGCCTTGACACAGCAGCAAGTCCTCCAAAGCATTGGAGTTATAAAAACTGGTAAGGAAGACCAACTTTTCAAGACATACTGTAGTTGTCATGTACTATTATACTTGTACCTAGTAAACCGAATCCTGATTAATGTTGTCACTCCTTAAACTAAACCTTGTCTTAAAAATATACTATATCCACAAACAATGATCTAGGTTATTAAACAAAAACTTAAATTTTAAATACAGTATATGACAAATAAGTAGACACACACAGGAACAATTTTATACTGAAACAGTTCCCACATTCTACTTATATATCAAATTTGGATGTTTGTAAAACATTTATGCAATGTCTAATTTCACTGTGTTATAAGATAAATAATGTAAGGCATGGACATTACTTTCATTTACAGTGTAATACTACATATTAATGCCAATTTCAAAAGTATTAGAGCTCTATCTGTTACATGAACACCACATTAGAATGACCAACTCTATGAAATGGGTGAAATAAGGAATGTCATTCAAATTTTGCAGACAAAAATCTCATATGTACTCATTAACCCAAAAAGACTCATTTTCTTTCTGGTCAGTGATGCATTTTACCACAGAACTGCACAATTTTTTTTTATTTAATGTATAATTATTCATAGGAAAGAATTAATTAATTCTCCTAGTCACAGGAACCTACGCACATTGCAAGCAAAATGTAAAGATATCACTGTATCAATCCTCTATATTCCTTACAACAACTTTAGTTCAATCATACATATATAATACCATATTCTAATTTTAGCACTGAATTTAATGTATTATGCTATGATTCAAGAAACTGGCAAATACTGAGTAGTCAACTCTCCAAGAATTAAGCTTCACCCAACCTAAAATAAAATATACATAACTTGAAAACTGTTCTTCTCTCTATTCTTAAAATAATACATATTAGTATAATTACTGTAACTAGACTATTAAATTAATACATACTACATCAGTTTGTCTAGTACAGCATTAATTCTTAAATAATCTTCACTGATATGAGATCACTTCAGAATTAATTTCAGATAAACTGATGTACTTAGTGACATGAGATTCTCTTCATTTGGCCCTGGTCTTGTCTAAACTAGATTATGGAAACCAGGTATATTTTTCAGCTACTGCCATTACTCTCATTAAGCTTGATATTTATCATTAGGGATTATAATCATGTACAGACGCTTTTGTCTTCCCAGTTGAAAGCTTGTATGTAGTTATGTATCCTTTGCTGGGATGACCACTGTCTTAGTTATTTGGTTAGCTTCCATAATCTTCACAATCTTACTACCCATAGAACAATTACTGGCATTAGAAAAACTAATACCTTACCTTTAAGTGTTGCACCAATTTATTGCATCCTTATTCTTTACACTCAAATTCTTGTAATATCCACTTATGTTCACTATTTCCTGCCACTTTGGAAAGTCCTGGGGGTCCAGGTTTACTCTTTTCCCAAAAATCCATGCTTGATGTATTGCATCTCTGCAATGAACTTACACTCTCTCTTATCTGAACATTTTTAATGGTACTTGCATGTTACTGCAATGCTCCAAATCACCAGATGGATACTTTCTGGAAACAGTCAATATTTTCATAGTAGATTCATGTGCACTTCTTACCAATGTCATTCACATCATATCTGCCTCCTCATTTGTTAAACAGCACAGTAGTTTCAGAGTTCCAAAGTGCACTGCACACGATTCAGATGTCTGACTCTCTACATTAACGAGTATCTTTATACCCATGATATACTTTTGAAGGGTTTCGAGAGTTTTCCGACTCTTGCACCCCTGCCCAAGGCCAGGCTTGTCTGGTGTTTGCCTGACTGAATCTTAAGCAGACACAGAGATCAATCCCCTGCTGGGTCACTCGATATTCTTATGTTCTGGGCAATTCACTTAACAGACTTCTCTGTACACTTCAGATCCAATCTACAACAGGGAGATCCCTTTCCAGATTTTTTTTTTTTTTTCCGATACCGTTTCAAAACCAGTTGGTCTGTGAGTCAGTAATCAATAACTGTTTTCTTTCAAATTACTATTGCATTCTTGGCCATTTTCACTTAATCACTATCAGTTGAGGGAACCATACTTAATTATAATTAGATACAAAAACCTGTCACATGGTGCTGCCAGCTAACATCTTTTAATTAGCTGTCCTGCTTATCAGAATGTGTAGACTTCATTTTTGACATCTTCACTGCCCTAAAGCTCTCACTCCAGCCACCATTTACTCAAAGTAAAACCATTAATGCAAATTTTCTCTATGCTTTAACTGAAGTTGACCTATTGCACCAACTAAGATTTTTTCCATTTGCATAAACTATTCCTCGATACTTATACTCCCTAACAAATATTTTCCCTTACCAAGCTGTACTAAACAACCCACGTATGTTTAGTGAATTTGTGCATATAATAATACTGTAATGGTGCTACGAGATTCACTTAAGTGTAACGAATAAAAACCTGAGAAATGGACTAGAAAAAGACTGATCTTACAGTAAATGACTAAACTTAATACAGTAGGTAAATATATAACAGTAAATTTAAATTTCTAAACTGAAGTACCAACTAACTATTTTATAAAAACTAGCCTATTATGATATATTAAAAGAAAATTGTTAAAATATCACATTCTAAAGGCAATCTGCAAGGATAACTCCTGTGAGAATGACTAGAAACACTTGCTATAACCATGACAGTACCATACTGTACTAGCTTTTTGTGTGATGTACCAATTTGTGATACAGCAATAGTCCTGTTATCTGACATATTTGTTTTTGTACCAGATTTTGTACAAGATATCTAACCTTCAAACAGTTACCAGGGAACTTACACTGCTCAACATACATTCTTAATCACTTTTGTCTTAATACTAAGAATTCATTACACCAGTAAATAAAGTTTTCTTACATATATTCTGATAAGTAAAACATTGCAACACGACAAAAAATAATTTAGATCAGTGACTAGATTTTCAGTAGCTATTAAAATAAGATAAACAGTAGGCCAATTAGTGGTTTTAATTACACGACAGTATATCTGGCCGAAATGCCCGGGCATGTTAGTGGCTTTCTTTGTACCTAATAACATGTATAAAATGTAAACACACACATTGTAATCTTTGCAAATAAATAAATTTTTTTTTTTGTTTTGTTTTATTACACTGCCAAGGTTGTTAACTGTCATTACATTCACAAATTTATCATTTGCAAACTGCTATTTGTGATTAGGTGAATATACAGTATACCATGGGTATAAAGACAATATGCAGAACAAACTTTTATAAGGACTACATTTTACTCAGGGCTGAACTTGATCAAGTTACCTTGATAAAAGTACAGGTGCTCCTTGACTTACAATGGGTTTACATTCCAACGAACCCATCGTAAGTCAAAAATATCGTAAGCTGAAAATATATGACCTGCTAAATAAGTAAATAAATAACTACTGTCACTGAATAAGTAAATAAACAAATAATTACTGTAATTAACTAAATACTAGTACTGAACAGTAAAAAAAGTATAAACAAGTTACTTGCCACCTTCATACTGGGTAATTATCTTAAGTTTCATCTCCAGAGTAATTACTTTTGCACCATCGTGACCCTAGTAGGTTTAGTGCTTTGTTTTGATTATAATAATTTGCAGCATCATGAAGTCAAAATATTGTAAGTTGAACCATCACAAGTCAAGGAGCACCTGTAATACAGCCCCTTTAAAACTTGCTCTGCATAGTCTTTATACCCATACCTGTTGGCATTATGCCTTTACATCCAAAATGTACCAATTCCACATTGTATCGACTATCAGTATTTGGGAGTTTTTGAGATCCTTGTGGCTTTTTCTCCTCCAGTCCATAACACACGACAGCCCGTCGGTAGGAGGTGCCACAAATGCGAATAATGGTAGGGCAAAATAAGCTCAAACCATTAATAAATGATAAATTTGCATTTGCATTTATCTTTTACTGTGATTATTTTTTTTAGAATTTGTGAAGCATACATATAAAAAATTAAAGCCAATGCTCAAATGCACTTTAATGGAAATCATATTGGAACATAACACCACTCCAATGCATGAAGTATGGTAATTAACACAACTAATTATGGAACAGTATTTTAGTTAAAATTCTGTATATATATATTACTGGTTCACTGTATTGAACTACAGATTATTAACAAAGTTCAACTATAGTTCGATAACAGGACTTTTACTGCACTTACCAATCTACCAAATACCAATTAATAGTTTTCACATATCCAAGTCAAATGTGTTTCAGTTTATGTACTTTATATAATATAATTAGTTTCCTTGGCCTTCACCAGATGAAGAACCTTCATAAATGTTTCAGCTACTAACTACCTACACATTAATGATTCAGAAGCAGCAACTGCAACATTTGATTTTTTTGTGTGATAAACAATTAGTATATCTTATATTTAGTTGGCAACTTAATTCTGACAGTACTCTCTTTGTATTAAAAATTAAAAATTTATTCCCTTACCAACCCTTGACAGTGAATCAAAATTACCCTACGAAGATTTATATTCAATAATTTGGCAGTTACTATGAGGAGTGCTGTGCTATTCTCAACACAGACATCGACTACAATACTTCAGAAGAAATTCTTAACTCCCTCTCTTGAGATGTTGTAAAAACTCTGGAATGGAATTTGTGGCATGGATGTTAATTCCGTGACAGCTGTTGATTTTAACATTATTTTGTTTATGCTAGAGCCTAGATCTTTGCCTCCACAAGGATTAAGTAGTGGCTGACCCAAAATATCATCCAAGCCATAGGCAATACTAGCACCAAGTGTCAGTCCTATGTAGTATGAAAGTGTCATGATATTACCGGTAAGTTCTCGATGTTCATCCTGTACTTTGGTTGGAGCAAGGATCATAGGAACAGAGCCCAGGACACCATTGGAGAGCCCCAGTACAGCAGAGAGAATAAGTGGAGTGACTTCACCTGGGATGACAGGCGACAGCCGAGGTCCAGCACACATCATCATGAATGGCACCAACATTATACGAACTAAAGAACCGCTTACCAGTTGTCTGCGTGTCCAGTCGTATGGTATTGATGCAAGAATCTGTTAAATGTTCCCAAATTATTATTCAAGAATATGTATTAAAATAATGTTTAAGACATCAAAAGTCATCATTAATGAAAAAAAATTAATTACAGAAATGCAGTTATAATCCTCATTTATCTTTAATTTATACATACTTTCTAAATTCCAATGTTTTTTAGAGTGCACTATTGTGTCCCTTCAGTACATTCTATCCATTTTCTATTCTACAGCCCACCTCTCCTGCAGACTTGCCATGATTTCTCACCCAATACCAATATGCTCCATTAACTGAGAGACATTTCACATATTTCCTATGCTCCTACCATCTCCCTCACTGCCTTGTAGTGCTAAATGGTCATTACAGATTTAGTGCTTTTCATGAATATACTGTAATAATAATATACCATTCCACAGTACTCTATCTGAAAAGTACTTTATTTTGTCTTTTCTGTATATGTATCTCTTTCTCTTCACTAAAACTGTGGCTTCTTGTTGTCACTTGCTGGTTCCAAAATTTGCTCCCTAATCTAGTTTCTTATTTTTTTAATACACTGGCTGCCTCCCACAATGAAGTCAGTCTTGCCAGAAATGTACAGATATCACAGTTTAAATGGCCCTCTAACTACAACCCCACCCCTCCTTCATAATACAGGCACTGTACTTTGCAGCTTCATGACTCAAGACTAACCATTTACACTGAATTCCTTAGCAGTAGTTAAGCAGATCACACTCCAACAGTACATCAAGCCATAAAAACTGCTCATTTCCACTCTCGCTGAACATGGCCACACAAGCCCCTGGCACTCGAACCTATTTTTTTTCATATCCTATAAATTTCTATATGGTTACTACATTAAAATTTCTCTCACTCTTCTGCCTTACAACCTCTCAAGGAAGGTTCCTTAATACTGATGAGATGCTCTTGATCCATGAAATTTAACTTTACCTCTCCTTCCTCGAATCAAGCCTGATTGCCTCCTATTTCTTTAGGCACTGGGTTTAGCACTATCCTCATGAATGTAATAATAATAATCCTATCTTCCAAAGAATGCATTTCCAAATCATTCGTTCTTTGCAGTTCACATCTGTTTATTTCTGTACAAGCACTTTTATTCACAATAAAAGTCATTAAAAGTGTCAAAACTGCAAGGGTCATTAAGAGCTGTATGATAAAGGAAAGTGTACTGTATAGTAAAAGAACCTAGTGATGGGTACAGGACACAGAATAATTAACAAGCATTGCAAAAATAAAACTAGAATACAAAAATTAAATATTATTTAACAAACTTACCTGTGAAAAGATTTTCACAGACCCAGGACTGGGCAGGAGTAGGAAACACTAAAATTTTAACCTCCTCTAGTGAGGTTTCTTGATGCCAGTAAGGGACTCCTCTTGATCAAAGGAACTGGACCTGACCTCCCCTTTCTTGGAATGAATTCAAATGCTTCCCATTCCCATGTAAGTGGCATGTACACTCACTAGTGTATAAGCCACTAACAGTGAGTGTTTGGCATCCCCTCATGAATGTAATAAATCATTTTTTTTTCATATACGTATATGCCATCTCCCACTGAAGCAGGGTGACGCAAAAAAGAAGAAAAAAGTTTTTCTTTTTACATTTAGCAATTTATACAGGAGAAGGAGATGCTAGCCCCTTGCTACTGGCATTTTAGTCACTTCTTATGACATGCATGGCTTATGGAGGAAGGATTCTTCTCTATTTCCCCAAGGAGAAAAATAATAATAATAATCCCACCTCAACATGTATGCATGCATGCATGCCTGGTTTGCTCTCAACATGGCATTTTGTCAGTTAACGTATTTCTCAAATGACTATATTGTATATACTTTATTTTGAATAGAAATAAAAAAAATGAATGGTAATTGGTGAAGTGACATCCTTGAGAAAGATACAACCAGAGTGAGACAACTGATGACCATCCATCTTGTGATAATTGCTACCTCGCTGTCTAATTATATATGGAAATTTTTGTGTAATGATTTTAGAATGCAAATGTAAACAGTCATTTTGTTTTCTACATATAATTTGTTCTCTTTCAGAGCTTTGATAAACATGCTTATGCCTAAATAATTTTGCAAATCTGTTCATAGATCTTAGGGAGTTATAAAGTAAATGATCCAACAGGTAAGACTTCATAAAGATGTAGAAAAATAGGTATCACAGAAATTGATTGATACACTAGCATATAATGTGTACATAAAAAATGGTGTATTACCTTTCCAATGAAGTCAAAAAGGTTAAACGTTGCCATCATGATGACAGGCATCCAGGTGTGCAGACGGCAAGACACCACCTCTGTTTCTATGCCCGGATACAAGCACAGGGTCACAAAATAAGCGAGGGCAATGGATAGCATGTATTGCCATACATTGCGACTAACCTGCCAACGAGCTATTACGCCTCCTTGTAGAAGAAATATAAATTAATACATTGAGTTGCAGCATTAATAATAGACTGAACCAAAATTATCTCATTCATGCATACTTTTTTCAAACTCTATAGCCATATCCTACTTAGGCAGTCTCTCCCAAAGGAAATGTACTACATCATCACTCACTGGTTTTCAAGTTCAGTGTTACCCAAACTCAAGTCCAGCAAGTCTTAGCAACCCCCACTTCCATTCCCAAAATTCCTTCATTGATACTGTACTACCTTGCTCAAACTCCAACAGTGCATCCTATCCCACGAACCACTTGCCCACACTCATTCCACTCTAACATATTTCTGCTGAATGTTTAGGCTCCTACCTTTTGGTGCTTCTTTCATTTGACTTTTAAGTAATTTAATACAGAAAAGGCTTGGAGTATTAGGAACTTGAGAGCATCCAGCAGGATTGTGTGAGTGTTAGATAGGAGTGAATGATATAGGTGGTTTTTAATGAACATGCTGCTGAGAGTGGGAGTAAGGTAACTTTTAAAAAGGGATTCAGGAGAACCTGGAGGTAAAAGGGTAGTGCCTGCACCCTGAAGGAAGGTTGGGGATGTAGCAGTGAGACAGTAATCTAAATTGTGATGTTAGTATGCTTCTGGAAAGACAGCAATTGACTGAACAATGAGCATGTGTTTTCTTTTGGTCACCCTGCCTTAGTGGGAGATGGCTGTTGAAGCAGAAAAAAAAACAACTTTGTCGGATCAAATCAAATTGTTCCCTATTCCTCAGGCATCACATAACCTTTATGGTTAAGCTCTTTCCCATGAATGTAATAATGTAAGTACTAGAGTAGTATAACAGTATGAATACTGCTATATGGGTGTGAAGCATAAGTTTTAACCGTTGCAAAACTGAGGAGGCTGGAGGAGGTGGAAAAGTTGTTTTAGGGTAATGTAAGGTGTGAATATTATGCAGAAAATCTGAAGAAAGTTCAGAGGGCTGAGTTTTTTTTTAGTTTAATATCTTTATTATGCACCCCATACCCATCCTGTTGGCGGTAGTCAAAAGATTACAGAGGTACATAATGGGTCCAGGGACTGGGCCTCAAAGTTGGCTGAGGAGGAGGGGTTTTCATATTTTGAGAGGACGGAACAAAATAGGATGACTAGGAGGGTATATAAATCTGGGAAGGAGGGAAAAGGGTCATCCCAGGAAGGGTTGGAGGGAGGGGGGTAAAAGAGGATCTGAATGCTAGGCAGGCTTGTGCGGGAGGGTCAGATCAGAGTTAGTGGTTTTTGTAACTTGATATGCTGTTCGAGTATGAGCAAAGGAACATTAATGGAGGGATTCAGGAAAGCTGGCTAGCCAGACTCGAGATCTAAAGGAGAGGTGAGAATACTGCAGGTCATAAAGTCATCTGAAATCTAATGTCAGCATGCTTATGGCAAAACAGCAATTTAATAGGGAATGGTGAATGTATTTCCTCGTTTTTTTGGGTCACTCTACCTTGGTGGGAGACTGCTGGTGTTAAAAAAAAATGACCCACTATTATAAAATCTCTTAATGAACTACATTTTTCAATTAACATAAATGAAAAAATATACATATCTTTAAACGTATAAGAGAAAATTTTAGAAAGGACTTAATTTTAAATGAGTTCTTGATAAATGACCAATTTTACCTATTCGGCACAACATATACAGTGGTACCTCGGTTTACGATATTTTTTCGTTTCAGAATGCTGTTCAAGTGCCATTACCAAACGAATTTATCACCATAAGGAATAATGTAAAATAGACTAATCCTTTTAGACCCCCGAAAATACACTTATAAAAGCATTTAAAAAAAATAAACTTACATAAAAGGGCGATTTTGTGGACCATCGTAAACCGAGGTACCACTGTATATGAATGGAGACGAATGGTTTTTGGGACCTGACGAGCTGTTGGAGTGTGAACAGGGTAATATTTTGTGAAGGGATTCAGGGAAACCGGTTAGCCAGACTTGAGTCCTGGAAATGGGAAGTACAATGCTTGCACTTTAAATGAGAGGTTTAGAATATTGGCAGTTTGGAGGGACGTCTAAACTGTCGTATCTGAGCGCCTCTGCAAAGACAGTGGTTATGTATGAGTGATGGTGAAAGTGTTGAATGATGAGTTTTTTCTTTCTTTTTGGGTCACCCTGCCTCAGTGGGAAACGGCCGACGTGTTAAAAAAAAATATGTACAGTGGTACCCCGGTTTACGATATTTTTTCATTCCAGAATGCTGTTCAAGTGCCATTACCAAACGAATTTATCTCCTTAAGAAAAGTTGTAAAATAGACTAGTCCTTTTAGACCCCCAAAATTACACTTACAAAAGCATTTAAAAAAATAAACTTACATAAAAGGGTGAGTTTGGGGACCATCGTAAACCGGGGTACCACTGTATGTATATACATATATACAGTGGACCCCCGAGTAACGAGCAAAATTCATTCCAGAAGCCTGTTCAAGTGCCATTACCGAACGAATTTACTCCCTTAAGAAATAATGTCAAGTAGGTTAGTCCATTTCAGACCCCCAAAAATACACTTACAAAAGCACTTACAATATTATACTTACATAATTGTACGATTTCCGGGGTGCTCGTTACTCGGGGGTCCACTGTACATATATGATCCTCAAACAACTGAAAAGTAAAATTGGAACAAATTAGAAAGTGTGTGTGTGCAAACAATTAGGAACCCACCACACCTACCAGAAAACCATATAAAAATCAATGAATTTTGGAAAGTACTATATTAGGTGTTGCATGGCAAACAAAAACATTCAAACAATGGGGAAAAATGCAGAAGTGGTTAAGATTGGAACTATGAAGCTCAAATTTTCGTACCTTGTCATGGGTCTCGGAATCTCAATACAAAACATTAAGGAATTGATGCATTCACTAACTTGGATTTTAGCCATGGTTGAGCTTCTTTTCTGTCATGCAATGCCTCGTATAGCAAACAAGAAAAAAAAATAACTTTATGGCAGTGTGTATATAAATACTGATACAGCAGAAGGTAACATTGTGCCATAACCTCCACAGTCACTCTTCACATTACAGTATTGCTTCCTCGAGTCCCTTCCCCCCACCCCCCACAAAAAAAAAAAAAATATCTACCTGACAAAATGTAATTAAATTCCATAGTTCCCTGTGTAAAGTTATATTTTTATTCTGCAGTTATCTATTCAGGCAACATGTTTTCATCACCAAATCTCTAATTATGAATGTAGTGGTCTCAATTCCATAGGCCTCAAAAGCTAAGGATTCTTTTTCCATAGCTCTTTAAGCTACGTGATTTTATGACCCACATGGGCTTAGGGCATTTTCTGAGAATAATATAATCTCTGAACAAAGTGGGAAAAATTCCTATTCCATAGTTTTCCAAAAAAATTGGGGTTTCTCACTATTGTTTAATAAATCACTTGCTATGTATATTCATGCTTTCCCTTTAGAAGGGTTTAGTTCCTAACAGATATATACAGTTTATCATACTTCAAAACACTGTAGAATAGCTTACTTTTAATTGCTGACCAAAGTCTGATTGACCTGGTATATGTTGACGAATAGCCTCCTCTCACTCTCCCCATAATTACATGTTCAACTCTGTAACTTGGAGCTGATGAGTCGACAGGATCTACGGATGCAGAGATGGGAAGAGTGGCTGTAGACTGGAAAGTGGCAGTTGAGTCTGAGGGTGTCACTGTTCCACCATAGGAGCTGTTCACACTGCCTATGCCAAATCCACTAGCTACATCAACCTAGAAAAAAACAATAAAATTCACATTACTTACAGTATCTACATTTCGATGTTTAATATCCTAAAAATAAAATATCGATTAAATTCCCTCAAGGGAGGGTTCTTGATAACCGTGAGGGGATCTTGATCCAAGTAACTGGATCAGACTCTTCCTTCCTTGGGTCAAACTTGGTTATCTCCCATACCCCCAGGTTCTGTATTTCTTCTCCTCTCAAAGGAGGTTCCGTGACACTTAATGGGCTTGTCATCTATGGAATTGGACCAACCTTTCCTTTTCTTTGATTGAACCTGATTACCACCCATTTCCCCACTTACTGTATGACCTCTACAGGTTTAGTGCTACCCCCATCCCCTACCAAATATAATAATAATAATAATTCTCCATGGGGAAGTGGAATAGAATTCTTCCTCTGTAAGCCATACATGTGACTAAAATGCCAGGAGGGGCTAGTAACCCCTTCTCCTGTATACATTATTAAATTTAAAAAGAGAAACTTATATTTTTCTTTTTGGGTCACCCTGCCTCAGTGGGATATAGCCAGTTTGTTGAAAAAAAAATTAATAATAATGATGCCTACTAGTTTAATGTTTTCCCCTCCCTTCAGTATAAGAGCTAAAACCTTTCAAGGGAGAGGAAAAACGGTGCCTTGATAGACTCTCTGCTCCAAGATATTGGAGCTATCTTACTTTTCCTCTTATCAAATTGAATCACCTCCCTTTTCCCAGATGCTGTACAGCTCTTACAGTCTTAGCACTTCCCATCATTATAATATAGTTCAACATTAATAAAAATAAGTGACAGATAAGTCAGATGTGTGGTGGTATTATGCTTGTGAGTGAAATAAGAGATTTCACATTTTTGCTTATTCACTAATATAACTGAGATTGCTCATCAGTTATACTGAGATTTGCACTTACAAGTATGGCATCCTCTGATGGCTCCAGGGTAATTCTCTTGAGATCATCAGTGTCTTCACTGGTTCGACATAAATTGAGATAGAACTGAAAGAAAAAAAAAGCAGTGATGCATATTTCAATAATTAGCTTTGGGTTAGTAAGCAAGTTCATTTAGGTACAGATACACATAAGTACAATTGTCATACATAGTGTAAATTACCTAGGATAACCCAAGAAAGTCAGCGTGACTTATTTCCACTGAGGTCCTTGAAACAGACTGTAGCAGAGTGTGGTTATATACAAAGTAAATGAAACCAAAAACCAACTTAAGAGATATTTCAACCAGTAAGGAAATTAACTTAGTTACAAAAAACATACAGGCAACAGTAGAGTATGTTATTCTCAAATAAAAGAATTAACAGAACAAAGTGCAGCAAGCACCTTTAGTATTTGCAACCATCGTAAAAGTATTCATGAAACTTAACTATGCACTGTACCGCATTTTCTTATAAGTGTATGCTAGCACCAATAGCCTAACTTCTCTAGGACCAGGGGCAGCTCCAGAAGTTTTATATAGAAAGGGCTTAAGGGTGGTAATCTGGTTGGAAGATGGGACTAGAAGACTTGGCTTGAAGCAGAATTATTAATATTATTTTTTTAACACGCTGACCGTCTCCCACCAAGGCAGGGTGACCCAAAAAAGAAACACTTTCACCATCATTCACACTATTACTGTCTTGCCAGACGCATGCAGATACGACAACTTAGATATCCCTCCAAACAGCAAATATCCCTCCTTTAGGGACAGCTGATGAAATTTGGGGCTTCAGTCTCCACTTGGCAACACTACTGTCTGGGACCATCAACAGGTAGACAGATACCTCACACATTAACCCTTACAGCTAGGTAACCACTACACAAGACATATGATGGATAAACAATTATTTAAGATTATTTTATGTAAATCTGCTATTATGCACTGACCAATTTCTATTAGTAATTCCATACATGAGATATGCATTAGCTATATGTACGTAATTGGAATGGTGAAAAGGAAGCACTGAGTTTTAGGGGCTTGAGCATCAAGCAAGCTTGTGTGAGCATGTTCGACAGGAGTGAATGGAGACAAATAATTTTTAAAGCTTTCACTGTCCATACCACCAAAATTAATATTGCTCTCAGTGTTTACATTTTAAAACAAAATCTTCTGAAATTATAAAAAACTATTTTTTGAAGTTAATGACACCAAAAAACTCATAAAACAGACCAGGGGGTGAAGGATAGACATACCCATCCCCAGGAAAAAATCAGCAAAAATCAAATATTTCTGCTCCTTTGGACCCAGTTTCAAGCTACAGTACTTCCACTTCTGAAACCAACCAAGATCATCTCTATTTCAGTAGTATATCTTCCATTCTATCAATTATACAAAGAAACAGCCAATAAAACCATCCTAGAAAACATCTCAAAGTCGCTATTTTAAATTAAAAACAATCCTGCACCATGTGGAGCAGGATTTTTTAATACTCTGCATACTCACAGCACAGACCCATTCTCTCATATCTAGGTGAAAAATTTACCACTCACATCTTATCTGAGGGAGCAGTGCTCAAAATGTAGATCTACGTGAGAGACCCTGCCATAAATAATGTAGATCTACATGACGGCCACTGAAAGGGTTAACGGACATGCTGTTAGTGTGAGCAAAGTAACATGAAGGGATTCAGGGAAAAATGTTTAGTCAGCCTCAAATCCTGGAGGAGGGATGGGCAGAGTGCCTGCACTTTGAAGGAGGGGTAAGGATGTTGTAATCAGAGGGTAGTCTGAATTGTGATGTCAGTGACTGAATGAATGATGGGGATGTGTTTTTGTCTTTGTAGGAGATGGCCACTGATGTAGAAAAAAGTATAGTACAGCTTCTCCTCACTTAACGACAGAGTTCCGTTTTTAAGACCATGTTGGTAAATGAATTCATCACTAAGCAAGGAGCATACTATAATGGTAGTGGGCTTGTGTCAACCATCTTTGATATTGTTTTAATATCACCTTTGCACCATTTATAACATTTTTAGTATATTTTTTAAATGTTTATACAGTAGTGTATTGTATATTGTAATAAACAGAATAGAGGAAATCAGCTTTAATATACATTATTTAGGTATGCATACTGGTCAGAGAGCCCGTCGTAAGTCCGAGTCGTCGGTAAACGAGTACATCGCTAAGTGAGGAGAGGCTGTATATGCATTATATTGTACAAAATTTATGTACAGTAATACTGTATTTTTTATTGAAAGCCATACATTGATAAGTAATTCTGACCCCAATTTAACAGATTTCAGAAATAATGGACAGTCTTTGCCTGGAAAACAGTTGGAAGCAACAAAGTCCATTAAATCCAGAATTAACCATTTTCTTATGGACTGCTGGGTAAATTAATTTTGGATTTAATGGATAAAGTCCATTAAAGCCAGACTTATTCATTATTATTGCGGTTCCCTGGGTAAATTTATTTTCAGATTTATGAAACCAAGTTTGTTAAATCCAAAAATTATCCGTTACTGTTACGATCACTGAAAAATATTCTCATAATTTGGACTTTACATTTTGCTTTAATGAACAACCCCCCCTTCCCTTTAACTGTTAAACTGAGGGTTCACTGCAACTGAACCAAAAAGAAGAGAACCTGAATAAACGTTGTCTTCTGAACAGCAACATGTGTGATGAGGCAAAGGAAGACAAAGGCAATGGAGATGACAAAGAAGATCATGGTGTTGGTCCGCTGGTCATCCAACAGCAACTTTGTCACTATACGATTCCCAGAAATGATCAGTCCCGCCGTACCTGAGTGATCAGGGTGTTTTTTCAGACTTAAATCACATAATCCATTTAAAGAATAATTTCTAATTCAGAACACAATCTAAAGAATTTTCATAATCCACATATGAACCTTAAAATATGCTTTACAACATATATATTTTCTTTATAATGCTAGTTTATTGTGAGGAAGAGATGTATTCATAAAATATAATAAATCCAACAAAGCAGAAATTGTCAAAGTACCATTGGGAAAGTCCTGGAAGGAAGAAAAACTGTCGAATTTTATAGAGGAATTTGGAAATAAGTGCAAAAGAATAAAATTAAAAGTGAATCCATCCCTATATACCTTCCTTCCCTCCCTTATCTGTTTTATTGTTTCAAATTTTAAGTACAGTGGACCACCGAGTAACAAAAAAACTTCATCCCAGAAGCCTGCTCAAGTGCCATTACCGAATGAATTTACTCCCTTAAGGAATAATGTCATGTAGGTTAGTCTATTTCAGGCCCTCAAAAATACACTTCCACAAGCACTTACAATATTATACTTACATAATTGTACGATTTCCGGGGTGTTCGTTACTCAGGGGACCACTGTATATTAATTATGAATAAAAAAAGAGGTAACCTAACACATTTTAATGGAATATCATGGTAATACTTAAGAATGAGCAAAATAAAAAGACAAAACTCAATGAGTACTGCCCACCCACCCTCTCACTTACTATTTTTAGTTAAATGTAGATACTGTACATTAATTACTGAAAATATATATAAAAAAAGTACAGTAACTTAGAAACAGTTAAGAAATATAAATACAACAGCAGATCTAGGGAAGTCTACAATGTCTCCTAGAAATGCACCTAATAATTATATAAACTTTGTTTACTCTTCCAAGCATATGGTACGTGTTTACCTGGAGAGAGTTCCAGGGGTCAACACCCCTGCGGCCCAGTCTGTGACCAGGCCTCATGTTGGATCAGAGCCTGATCAACCAGGCTGTTACTGCTGGCCGCATGCAGTCCAACGTACGAACCACAGCCTGGCTGGTCAGGCACCGACTTTAGGTGCCTGTCCAGTGCCCGCTTGAAGACAGCCAGGGGTCTATTGGTAATCCCCCTTATGTATGCTGGGAGGCAGTTGAACAGTCTTGGGCCCCTGATACTTATTGTGTTGTCTCTCAACATGCTAGTGGCACCCCTGCTTTTCATTGGGGGATGTTGCATCGTCTGCCGAGTCTTTTGCTTTCGTAGGGAGCGACTCTCGTGTGCAAGTTTGGTACTAATCCCTCTAGGATTTTCCAAGTGTATATAATAATGTATCTCTCCCACCTGCATTCCAGGGAGTCCAGGTTTAGGAACTTGAAGCGTTCCCAGTAATTGAGGTGGTTTATTGTAGTTATGCGTGCCGTGAAGGTTCTCTGTACATTTTCTAGTTCAGCAATTTCACCTGCCTTGAAAGGTGCAGTTAGTGTGCAGCAATATTCCAGCCTAGATAGAACAAGCAACCTGAAAAGTGTCAACATGGGCTTGGCATCCCTGGTTTTGAAGGTTCTCATTATCCATCCTGTCATTTTTCTGGCAGATGTGATTGCTAGTGTTATGGTCCTTGAAGGTGAGATCCTCTGTCATGATCACTCCCAGGTCTTTGACATTAGTTTTTCGCTCTATTGTGTGGTTGGAATTTGTTTTATACTCCGATGAGATTTTAATTTCCTCACATTTTCCATAAAATAATCATCACACCTACTGTGTGAACAGCTTGCATTCTCTTTCACAATGTGATATATGCAGCATTCTTCCATTACTTCTAAAGTATTTATTGCATACTTTATCTTTGGTAAATTTCATTTTTTTTTTTTTAACACATCAGCCGTCTCCCACTGAGGCAGGGTGACTCAAAAAGAAAGAAAATCCCCAAAAAGAAAGAAAATACTTTCATCATCATTCAACACTTTCATCTCACTCTCACATAATCACTGTCTTTGCAGAGGCACTCAGATACGACAGTTTAGAAATCCCTCTAAACTGCCAATATCCCAAATCCCTCCTTTAAAGTGCAGGCAGTGAACTTCCCATTTCCAGGTCTCAATTCCGGCTAACCGGTTTCCCTGAATCCCTTCACAAAATATTACCCTGCTCACACTCCAACAGCTCGTCAAGTCCCAAAAACAAATTCGTCTCCATACACTCCTATCTAACATGCTCACGCACGCTTGCTGGAAGTCCAAGCCCCTTGCCCACAAAACCTCCTTTACCCCCTCCCTCCAACCTTTTCGAGGATGACCCCTACCCCACCTTTTCCCTACAGATTTATACGCTCTCCAAGTCATTCTACTTTGATCCATTCTCTCTAATTGACCAAACCACCTCAACAACCCCTCTTCAGCCCTGACTAATACTTTTAGTAACTCCACACCTCCTCCTAATTTCCACACTTCGAATTCTCTGCATAATATTTACACCACACATTGCCCTTAGAGGAGGGAACTTGATGTGAAGAGCTTATGGAGTCAAAGAACTGGAGTTGCCCTTCCCTTCATCAGAAACTTAATTACACCCCACTATTCCTATCCCCATATACTGTATGACCAGTATAAGCTTCATGCTTCCAAGAATATAACAACATATAATAGTACTGTATATAATCAAACCAACATTTTAAAAGAGTTCAAGTCAATACTTCTTCCTAGTTCCTTGATAAGTTGCCTTCTAGTCCTTAAACAGCTGTACTTTAACAAATACCATTTTTATTTATAACCCTCCTATTATTTTTAAATTTTAAATATGTTACGAAAATTAAAAAAAAGGAGAAGCAGCCTAACACATTTTAATATGTTAATTAGTACAGTAATGACATTGTGACACTCAACCTTACTAATAGTATTTACAAAAACTATCAAGATAAACATAACCTATGTGAGAAATATGACAATCATGCACATAAAGGTATACAAAACATTTAAATAGTTTCTTGTAATCACTAGAATATCTCAGAAAAGGACAAATTAGGCACTAAGACACTGCTTTGCTGGCTATAAGGAGTGTTCACACATCATCCTACTGTTGTATCAGTTTCTGCTTCTCTTCTGCATGCCTCATTGCCTGCTTGCTTGCTTATGGCTTGTTTAAATTCCTGTCACCAATACAGTGATACAATAAATGCAACTCTGATGCATGCTAACATTATTCAAACATTAGTCCCTTCAAGGTGGTGTGGTCCGATACCAGTGAAGGGCTTGATCTGAGAAACTCAAGTGGCCCTTTCTTTCTCAGGATAAAACCTGATTGGTTCTCATTCCTCAAGTGCTGTGTGACACTTCATGGCTTGGTGATTCCATATGAATACAATAATAATAATAATAAACAAAACAGTAACTATACGGTACTCATAAAGTACAGTGGACCCCCGAGTTTCGTAAAAACTTCACTCCTGAAGTCTGCTCAAGTGCCATTACCGAACGAATTTACTCCCTTAAGGAAAAATTTCACGTAGGTTAGTCTATTTCAGACCCCCAAAAATACACTTCCACAAGAACTTACAAAATTATACTTACATAATTGCACGATTTCCGGGGTATTCGTTAACCGAGGGTCCACTGTATCAGCTTTATCACTGATCTCGAAGTACAGAATCTTCGATAATAAGAACATTGTCTTCAACTTCAAAACTACACAAAAATTTCCTAATCAATACCAGTTTCTACCATATTATGAATTCTACCTTTTTTTGTTTTTTAATATACATAATAAATTACCTTGATAAAAGAGCTGCATGCAAATTTTGATGCAAAGACTGAAGAGAAAAAAATACTGTAATGCAATGTGACAAAAGACATGCAAAATATTTTTATTTAATATAGTACATACTACAGAGAAATGTCATGATATATAATGACCTTAGAGTTTAGTGCAGGCATAAGGTTATCGTAGAAGAAAGTGAGTGTGAGTAGGTGAGGGTGAGCGTTTTTGTGTTTTGTGTGTTAGTTACCATTTTGTCCTAGGCACATGTCGATTAGACACTAGGCCTGTTGTATGTATGTATGTGTGTGTGTGTAACGAAACAGTGTGTGTGTGTGTGTTTTGTGTGTGTGTGTGTGTTTTGTGTGTGTGTGTGTTGTGTGTGTGTGTGTTGTGTGTGTGTGTGTTGTGTGTGTGTGTGTTGTGTGTGTGTGTTTTGTGTGTGTGTGTTTGTGTGTGTGTGTTTTGTGTGTGTGTGTTTTTTGTGTGTGTGTTTGTGTGTGTGTGTTTGTGTGTGTGTGTTTTGTGTGTGTGTGTTTTGTGTGTGTGTGTTTTGTGTGTGTGTGTTTTGTGTGTGTGTGTTTTGTGTGTGTGTGTTTTGTGTGTGTGTGTTTTGTGTGTGTGTGTTTTGTGTGTGTGTGTTTTGTGTGTGTGTGTTGTGTGTGTGTGTGTTGTGTGTGTGTGTGTTGTGTGTGTGTGTGTTGTGTGTGTGTTTTGTGTGTGTGTTTTGTGTGTGTGTGTTTGTGTGTGTGTGTTGTGTGTGTGTGTTTTGTGTGTGTGTGTTTTTTGTGTGTGTGTTTTGTGTGTGTGTGTGTTTTGTGTGTGTGTGTGTTTTGTGTGTGTGTGTGTGTTTTGTGTGTGTGTGTGTTTTGTGTGTGTTTTGTGTGTGTTTTGTGTGTGTGTTTTGTGTGTGTGTTTTGTGTGTGTGTTTTGCACGTGTGTGTGGGGTGTGATTTTTGTGTGTGTTTTGTGCGTGTGTGTGTGTGGGGTGTGATTTTTGTGTGTGTGTGTGTCTAGTTAATACTCACTCTCTCCTGTCATAACAGCTTGAGTATATCTCTTTGGTAGCATGCTGGTATAACCATAGAAGCTTGACTGCTGCACTGAAATAAGAGAGAGATTTTCAAAAGGAAGACAGAGCAAAGCCTAGCCATCATCTTGCCTTAGCCAACATTCACACACTTTATATTAGGATATTAGCAAATAAATACTACTGGTTTTATTCAAGTGCTCAATATCATTAGGCCACTTTTATTTAGGATATTAGAACATAAAAACTGGTTTTATTCCAGCGCTCAATATCAACGGGCATTAAGTCACTCCTTAAAAATTAGTTAATCACTAAAGGAATCTATTTACTTTATGTACATGCCTAAGCAGATTGGTTAATATAAACCTTGTGAAACTAACTCGTAAGATTTGGGAAATTTAGTGTGTATTCAAAGTTACTATTAAGACACCCTTTGAGAACACTCACTTTCCATTATTCCACCTAATCTGTATTGCAGTTTTTGCTTACCAGGGAACATTCAGCTAAACATTTTGCAGAATTTCTGCTAAAACTTTACAAATAAGCTTTATTTCTATAAAGCAGAGTACGGTATATTATATAATTAGGGTGACTAACATATATAACTGCTTTATAGAAAGCCCTTTGTTATGCAAAGCATTTCAGGCAACCTTAAAACTAAATTATAAATGGGTTATTCCTTTCCACAGCCCTTTGAGCCTCACCAACCAGCACTACTTTATGTGTACCTCTTGGTGTGATGTGTCTTGTTACAAGGAACTAGCGAGATATCTTCCATTCATTAGAGATGTATGTATATGCACCCAGTAGTTAAAACACAAATATGTATTGTAATAGTTACCCCATTCATAAACTCGGTGAACAAACAAAACAAATTTAATTTTCAAAATGTACAAAATTGTTATAAACTGGGTAACATGTACGTACGTATTTTATATAGTACAGTGGACCCCCGGTTTACGTACTGCTCCAAACTCGAACAATTATGTAAGTGTATTTTTTTAAGTGCTTGTGTAAGTGTATTTTTGGGGGTCTAAAAGGACTAATCTAATTTACACTAATTCTTATGATAACAAATTCGTTCGGTAACGGCACTCGAACAGCATTCTGGAATGAATTATGGCCGTTAATCGGGGGTCCACTGTATTTTGAAAAGCCCTTAATTATGCAGACCATTTCAAGAAGACTAAAACTTCCCTTTAAAACTGCCTGACATGAAACAATGTTAAATTATTTGATTGCCAAGTTTAACATAATTAAGTTTTTTTGAAGACAATATTATTAAATATAATATTAAGTAACAAAACTTCAGTATACTAATGCAGCATTAATATGAAGTGACTATCAAGACAACTTTGTATTACTATTTTAGTAATAATTTTGGCATAAAAAAACAGTGGTAACAATGAGTATGAATAATGACTGGAATCTGCATTATTTTTGAAGCAGTTGATCCTTGATCCTTGTTAAATTCTCTCTACCAGTCGATGTTACTGATTAATATGGTAAACTTATTCACTAATGCCTAATCATTAAACCTGAAGATTTTATTATTTTCAGGTAATAATTTTATGTTGATGGCTGGGAAGATGTGGTAGTCACCCCATGCCCACCCTGTGGGTCACAGGCACCCAGCACCCATCCTGTAGGTGACAATCACCACTTACTTACCCCTCAAACCTTTAATGATCAAATGTACAATCTGTGATATTGCCTGCTTTTAGAAGAGCTATTATAGTTGTCCATATGTAGTCAAGTGAAGCTGTAATTGTCTTGATACAGTTTACCATCAGTTAACATGGTAGTTACATTCCGGAAAAAGACGTTTAATAAAAAAATGTGTGAAATGAACTTAAGAACACATGAAAAAAATAGGGCAACACTCCTTAAAACCCCCCAAAACAGTCACCAATTTTTTTTTAGGTCTCAAAATTGTAAACATGATAATGTAATTGTAGGTCAATGTAGTGATGTGCATCAGTCAAAGATCCCACATCCACATATCTGCTAGCAGACAGAGGTGCTTTATTGTTCCAACCGTCAAGAATATCCATACAGTCAACCCCTGGTTCTCGTTATTAATCCGTTCCAGAGGGCCCGTCGAACACCGATTTGGACGAACTCCGATTCTATTTTCCCCATAAGAAATAATGGAAATAAAATTAATCCGTTCCAGACATGCAAAAGTATTAAAATAAAATATTTTTTTACAACATATAGACATTCAATTACACACAATTTTATGAGAAATAAAGAAATAATAGTACAATAACATGTCACTTACATTTATTGAAGAGTTGTTGATGTGTGAGACAGGAGGAGGGGAGAGGATGGAGTAGTATGCTAGTGTTTGGAAGGGAAATCCCCTTCCATTAACACTGCAGGTGCCAAGTTTTTTTCTGGGGGTTACTGGCCTTTTTCTTTTAATGCCACAAGGACCAGCTTGAGAGTCACTGGACCCCTCTCACAAAAAATCTGTCCAGGGAGCTCTGTGTCTGGCAGTTCTTTAAAATGTCCCTAAAATGTGACAAGACATGGTCATTAAACATGTCGCATACACGGCCTGCAACAGCTTGGTTAGGGTGATAATCATCCATAAAGCCTTGCACATCAGCCCATTTGGCACAGATCTCCCTAATCCTTGAAGAAGGCACCTTCTTCCATCTCTGTTCCACCTCCTCCTCTGGACCATTTTCCTGAACTGTGGTCTGTTGTTGCTATTGCTGTTGAAGCTCTTGCAGATCTTCAGTGGTTATCTCTTCATTGTCCTCCTCCACCAACTGTTCCACATCCTCGGTACAAACATCCAACCCCATGGACTTCCCCAGTTCCACAATTTCTTGCACAACAGGCTCAGGCTCAGGGTTCTGAGGCTCAGCCCCAAAACCTTCAAAATCCCTCTCTAGGACACAGTCTGGCCACAATTTTCTCAGGCAGAGTTCAAAGTCCTGGTAGTCACTCCCTCCCAAGCCTTACCTATAAGGTTTACACAATGCAGGATACTTAAATGATCTTTCCAAAAGTCTTTTAGGGTCATATTCATGTCTGTGGTCACATCAAAGCACTTTTGAAACATTGCTTTGGTGTAGAGTTTTTTAAAGTTGCAAATGACCTGCTGGTCCATGGGCTGGAGGAGAGGAGTGGTATTAGGGGGCAAGAACTTCACTTTGATGAACTTAAAGTCCACAATTTGCTCTGTCAAGTCTGGAGGATGACAAGGAGCATTGTCCATTATCAGGAGACACTTAAGTGGCAAATTATTTTCCTCAAGATATTTCTTCACACTGGGGCCAAACACTTCATGGAACTAATCACAGAAAATTTCCCTAGTGACCCATGCCTTATTGTTAGACTTCCACATCACACACAAATTAGACTTGGCGACACCGCATCTCTTAAACGCTCGGGGATTTTCAGAATGATACACCACTAAAGGCTTCACTTTAAAATCACCACTGGCATTGGCACAAAGCATAAGAGTTAGCCTGTCTTTCATAGGCTTATGTCCTGGGAGTGCCTTTTCCTCCTGTGTAATGAAGGTCCTGTTTGGCATTTTCTTCCAAAAACAGGCCTGTTTCGTCACAATTGAATACTTGTTGGGGTTGGAATTGTTCAGCCTCTATGTACCCCATGAATTCATTCACGTAATTTTCAGCCGCACTTTTGTCAGAACTGGCTGCCTCACCATGCCTCACAACACTATGTATGCCACTCGCTTTAAATCTGTCAAACCAGCCTTTGCTGGCTTTAAATTCATTCACTTCAGCACTCATTGCAGGCATTTTCTTAACGAGATCATCATGCAACTGCCTTGCTTTTTCACATATTATCGCCTGCGAAACACTATTTCCTGCTAATTGTTTCTCGTTGATCCACAACAACAAAGTTTCCACTTGAGATCTCTGTTTTGTGACCATACTTGCACCTTTCGCAACAACAGCGTCCTTGATTTCCTTTCTCTTGGCCATAATGGAAGGGATGGTTGAATGGGATTTGCCGTAGAGCCTGGCCAGCTCAGTGATACGCACTCCACTTTCATATTTTGCTATCATCTCCTCCTTCAATTCTACCGTATCTCTGACATTCTTTACCACAGGCTTGGCACTAGGAGCTTTCTTGGGGCCCATGGTGGCTTATTTAGCAATTGCAAGCACTAAAAACAGTGGAATAATGACAATATACTGGTGTGAATGCGTGGGTGGTGGACGCTCGCTTGTAAACAATAGCACACTGATGCTGAGTGGAGTGCCGGGCCCAGCTGGGCCACGTGTACGCGTCCGGGACGAATCGCCAACTCCGAGCGGATTCGTTAATACCAAGCCAAAATTATCGTGAAAAAACCGGTCGAACACCGATTTGGACAAACGCAGACGTCGTCGAACACCGGGGGTTGACTGTACTTATTATTGTGCCTACTACATTTATAGAACACTACACTCAAACATAAACCCTCCACTCAACCTTCTCATCACCAACCTTAACAGGACGCACGAACATAACACTAGACACAGATCACAGTTTGATGTACTCTGTGGAAAAACGCTATGCACATAAAGGGCCCCAAAATTTGGAATTCATTACCAGTAAATACTAAAGTACAGTGGACCCTCGCTATTTGAACATTCTTCATTTCAGAATGCTGTTCAAGTGCTGTTACCAAACTAATTTATTCCCATAAGGAATGATGTAAATTAGATTAGTCCATTTCATACCCCCAAAAATACACTTATAAAAGCACTTACAATAATAAACTTACATAAAAGGGCAAGTTTGGAGTGTTCAAATAGTGAGGGTCCACTGTATCCCAGTCTGAACATCAATTTAAGACTTCTCAAAAACCACATACTCACCCTAAACTAAAAACTCATTATGCACACAATATATTTAACTTTACCAAATAATATAATTTAATTATTTACTTTGATATAAACAACCTGCAAAATACTTATAAATTGTCCCAATGTTATATCCCCAGATTGTTAATTTGAGTAAACTTGCTGTCTGCTATAATTAAAAACAGATGTACAACTCGATCAAACTATGATCAATTTCTCTAGTAGTATTAAGTAGTCTAAGCCATTAAATTTAGTCTGCCCATAATGCCATGGCATGATAGTGGCTCTCTTTGCACTGCAACTCTTTATTGTAATTATATAATCTCAATGTAAACTTGCAAGGAAATAAAAAAATTGAATTTGAATTTGAGAGTAGTTGGAGTGTAAATGGGAGATTTTAGAGCAGTTGGAGTGAGGGAGGGGTTTGGGGATGAGGGACTGCTAGCATTGGAGGTGGAGACAGCAGTGGAGGGGTGAGCACAGGAGTTTAGTGACTAGGAAAGTATGTATGTCAAAGAGTTTACTTAGGGATCTGGTGTCAGTTAAATAAGTACTGAGATGGTCTTGGTGTTACTGAACATAGTTTTCATTTGCTTAGCTGTATATTCAAAGTCTTTGGTCGAAGTAAATTTATTAGATACATGTGTATCAGAGGAGATCCTAGGTAGTAGGTTGGTAGACAGTAACCACCCAGGAAGGTACTACCGTCCTGCCAAGTGGGTGTAAAATGAAAGCCTGTAATTGTTTTACATGATGGTAGGATTGCTGGAATCTTTTTTGTCTCAAACACACAAGATTTCAGGTACGTCGTGCTACTTCTACTTATGCTTAGGTCACACTACATATGCATGTACAAGCATATATATACACACACCCCTCTGGGTTTTCTTCTCTTTTCTTACCAGTTCTTGTTCTTGCTTATTTCCTCTTATCTCCATGGGGGAAGTGGAACAGAATTCTTCCTCCGTAAGCCATGCGTGTTGTAAGAGACAACTAAAATGCCGGAAGCAAGGGGCTAGTAACCCCTTCTCCTGTATACATTACTAAATTTATAAAGAGAAACTTTCATTTTTCTTTTTGGGCCACCCTGCCTTGGTGGGATACGGCTGGTGTGTTGAAAGAAAGATTATCCACATATGCCTAACAATTTAACTGATGATGCAGAAGATATGAAAACAGTGTGCATTTACTGCAGATGCAGGAAGCAGCTGATTTAGACCCCCACCTGTGGAGACCTAAGCGGCAATAAACAATATGTTTATAAACATTGTCTGATTGTTGTATTAGTGTGAGTAGTCAATAAAAGGGGAGGCAGTCAACAGCCTGTAATCTGGTCACTGTACCAGTGGTGGGTGGTCTTTGAGAAGGGAGAGGGTCCTAGTTTTTTTTGGATAGTTATTCAAAATCATATATTCAGTCACTAAGCAACAGGCCTACTGTAAACACAAAAAATTAAAAAGTAGATTTAGCTAGAATGCTTAAAATAAATGCTGTCCATGGTGTTCTGCCCAGGATACAGAGATGGTTTAAACAGGCATAAAATGAAGACTTAAGTAAATTTATTCTTCTAAATTATTACACACAGCTTTACCAGTTATACTGCAACCTGACTATAATCTAATTATATATAATTATTTTCTACATAAAGTATATAGAGTGAGGAAAAATAATAGATTATAGATTACATAAAATATTTATGACTGAAATCATGAAATAACTATTAGGGTTCAAATTTTTAATATACAAACAAATAGCATTAATATAACTTCTATAAGATATTCTACAATCTTAGTGAAACAGCAAGTACAGTCTCAATATTTAGGAATTATGGCAAATGTGGTACAAAAAGTAACACCGACAAAAGGATGCCAAGCAACGACCAACTGCCTCATGTGGAGCACCATTTTATTCATATAGCCAACTGTAGTCAAGATAGATGACCGGATGAACTGGTTAACCTTAAAGTCACACTTAAGGTAGGAAAAGAACTGCCAGTACATACTACATATTGCAGTATTTAAAAATAGATCAGCCAACTAAATAAACACCACCCAAGCAGAAAGTAAAAAGATATGTAGGTAACAGATGGTGGAGGCATTTTACTTATCAGGAAAAAGGATATAGTATGTTTCCTGTCATTGGTCTTAGTCACATGATGACTAACTGGAGCTTCTGGCCACATGACCGAGGCCTGATGGCTTACTGGTCCACCACATCAAAAAATAAAGATCACATCAAATGTTAAGGTTACTGCAATGTTAATTCTTAAGAGCTACCACTTTCTACTTTATCAGAGGTAATATGGTAGTGTACCAAGAAATCCCTAGTGATACCTATCATTTTAATAATTCATTGCAATTAAATCCAAAAAACTTGCTTTTCTTTTTAGGTCTCCCTGCCTCTGTGGAAGATGGCTGGTACATTAAGAAAAAAAATAAAAATTAAATCCAATAATATTTTCAGGGGTTATTATTAGGGCACATGAAAGATATATTGCCTGCTGTTTCTTTGAGTAATAACAAAAAAAATACATTTTCGAAAATATTAACAAATTCCTAGTGAATATTTCAAGTTCAACAGCCTCATTCTTTACCATATTTCATAAATACAGGTACATTCAAATACTGAAAAATATGGATTGACTGAGGCTACAGGCATTCTGGATTTATAATATACATTAAATCCATCTAACTGTAAAAATGCAAGGAAAACTTTTCAAGACAAAATAATAAAAAACAAATAAAAAATGGTATTGTATATGCCAATGCCTTTTGCCTTTTCCTTTTGTAAAGAATTATTATTTTTTTAACACGTCGGCCATCTCCCACCGAGGCAGGGTGATTTATAAAGGACATAATTATGTCTTACAAAAAGGATATGGGGTAAATTATGGGCATTAAACACAAATTCCTTATAAAAAATATGAAAAAACTTGCAAATGCAACATGGCATCAGATATACCCATCTTAATACCCATTTTGTAATTCATTCACTAGTATGTGCCTAATCATGCACCATCATGTAACTCGTATGTTAAGTAAAGCAAAGTATCAGATTAAATACAAAGTCTGAAAAATTACAAATTCTGACTCATCGTCATTAAGTATAACCATTGTACTACTCATTTTATCACACACTAGCTAGTATGTAATATAACAATGATTGTATTTACTAAACAAGTTATAAAATCAAATACAACCAGGTGTAGGAAAGGAAAATGCTCACAAGTAGAATAATACAAAAATATTTATAGATGAAAGACTGTAACAACAAGCCTTTATTAGACTGTTTCACTCAAAGGTGAGCATTTTTCAAGTTCCAACAGATGCTGCTGACTCAGGTAGCAACTAGCTGCTGGTGGCTAGAAAAATAGACTCCTTGAAGCTGTACATGCCTCCAACCTATGAAACCTAGCAAGGTTATTGCCAGGCAGCAGCCAATGGCCAAACTGCACGCCAAGCTGAATACAGATTATCAGAACACTGAAACTAAATGATTTGTCATCTCTCTCAAATAGCTAGACAAGCTTTCCAATTCTCGGTGAAATCTGATTCAGAAACTTTATTGCTTCAACTGTATGGGTACTTAAATTTTCCAAACTCACAACTTACCGGTATCACTATACATTTTAAAAACACGATAAAGTATGAAAAGTAGAGAGTACTAGTATTAGCAGTACTTTTAAAAACATATACTAACACAAAATGATAATACAGTTCAGAACATTTCTGAAGAAAAGACTCCACAAAGAATTTAAATAAAAAATTAAGCAATCAAATAATATAAGACAAGTAATGAACGAGAATTGCATAATTTACCTGTACAACCAAAGGCCACCACAGAAACTGAAAACAGTGTAATTTTGTACGAGATACTGGCCATGAAGGTATCAGGCCACCAGATTTCAAAAAAGCTAACAAAGATCAGCATCAACAGAGACACAACATAGCCTGCAAGAGATAATTGTATAATTAATAAACATTCTTCTTAAAACTGCAATAATTAAAAATATAATAATTAGACATAGGCTATGCTGAACAATAAAGGTTTAAACTGTGGGAATCAACAATAATTTACAGTGTTCAGTGATGATTAACGTGTTTTTGTCTCTGGTTCACTTTCCCTGCCTTGGGAGAAATGGCTGACGATGAAAAGTTAAAAATGTTTATCTTCAATTTATAAATCTGTAGTTTTAGTAAAAATTAAATATGTGCATACACTTAAACCCCAGTAAAAAAAAAAAATAAGAGCACAAAAGGAACAGGGATACAAATGGGTAAGTGCATAATTGTAAGTTATAAATTTACCCTTCAAGGAGTGCGCCTTGATGCTGGTGAAGTGCTCTTGATCCAAAGACTTGGAACAGCCCTCCCCTTCCTTGAGCTAATCCTGATAACACTGACCCTTTCCATTCCCCAGGCATTATATGACTTATGGGTTTAGAACTTCCCCATGATTATAATAATAACACCAAAAATAATAACCAATAATAATAGTACCAGTAATAACAATAATAAATTATATAAATGACTGGAAAATCTCTTTGAGCACTAACTTCGACCAGAGACAAAGAAAATGTAGCAGCTTACCAAATATAATTCTCACGTTGAGAGGCACCAGTTCCACCAGCAAGTTGTTGACAAGTACAGCACCAAACGCCACAAAGATGTACACGATTGAAATATCAAACACAATTGTCGTCCCAGGATAACGCTCTTTAAAATAATCAACAGCAATGGTGAAACTGAAAATAAGGCAATAATAAATGGATACCATTATTTAAAGAAATATATTGTCAATACTGTATATTAAAGCACCTTTCTTTTTATACTTAACACCAGATTATCGAGTAAATTTTTGTTAAAGGATTTGATATCACTTAGGTAATATGTGTTACACTTTAATCTCACCCACTTTCACCGCCTCACACTCAGTGCTGCTTTACATGTAATTAATAATACCTGTTGTATGGCAGAAGGAAGCCAACACCAGCTAATACCAAGGCAAAATAGATCAGGTTCCAGGGGTCTTCTGGGGGAGACATGTGGCGTCCGGGGCCGTCATGCTCATCGTCATCGTCATCTTCCAGTCCAAAGCTGCAATATGCACCACAAAGACTTACATATACTGTAATGTTTTTAGTGAAAAAAGGCCTCTCATAGTCATCAGCAGAAGAGACCTTTAATATGGTGCCTTGATGCTATTAAAGGGTTACTGGTCCAGTGTAAATAACACTCCCCTTCCTTGGATCAAACCTGATTACTTCACATCTCCCAAGTGCCATATGACCCCTACAGATTTAGCACTACCCGGTTAATACATAATAATCTGCAGGAAGGGGTGAATATTTACCAGAAAAAACTTTTTTGCAAACATAAATGTAAATATAATTAAATAATTCCGAAAGGGGAAAAAAGAAGCAAAACAATAACCAATGTAGAAAGTGTGCAAACTGAAACTTACCAGATTCAAACAAACCATAAATGAATATACAGTATCCATATAAGGAGAAAGAAAACTTTTAAAACAGAAATACAGCGGAACCTCGGTTGTCAACTGCATTGTCTAACAAATCAGTTTTCAAACGAGGAATTCAAGAAAAAACATCCTGGTTTTCGTATGTTCTCTTGGTTGTTGATCAACAACACGAATGGCTCAGCATGCGTCTGAGTCAGTATATAGCCACTAACTCGTGTGCTGTAAACATCTCTTGAGCTTTTGTTGTACATCTTGTGATTTTTTTTTGTTATTTTGCAGTTTTGGTGCATTTTTTTTTTTTATTGTGAAATAAGCCATCATGGGTTCACTTTGTGGCAGCCAGGGATTTTCAAGGCTTTGAAGATGAGCCTGAGCTGGTAAAGGATATTGTGTCACTGTGCAAGACCTTGGACCTAGAGGTGACTGAAAATGTGGAGGAGTTGGTGGGACCAAGTAAACCAAGTCCTAAATGATATAAACTGGGAAGATAGCCTAAGCATCACGGATCCTAACCTATGTCTAGAACAAATTAACTCTGTGGCACTTGAGGTTTGCTCAAGGCAAATTCCCTTAGGAAAAGGAGATGTAAACTAGAAAGAGAGAGGCGCTCACTATACAGGCGAAGGCAAAGAATAATAGAGCGGCTACAAGAGGCCAATATATCTGAAATACGCGGGGGTCCACTGTATATGTATATAGTAGAATGGGCTACTCACCGGCCATACGACTCCCCACTCATCATCTTGAAGGCTTGTTAGTTAGGCAAGAACTCCGGCCTCCGTAACATAACTTGAAATGAAAATACACATTACTGTACTTTATGAAAAAGTTGCTGTAAATGCATCACACATTGTAACCTATGCAAAGAAATAAATTTGATTTGATTTGATTAGGTCTTCAGCTAAAAAAATTTACCCAAGCCAGATTGAAAATTTTCATCTATGTGTACTGATACAGTAAGGTATAACTTGAAAAATATGGAAAAGATATTGTGAAAAAGAAATTACAGGTACAACATCGATTTTCTGGACCCTTTGGTTCCAAAAGCCTTCCCGGATTACCGAGTTTTCCGCCTTTAGAGAGCGCAGTATTCCTTGGTCTTGGGGTTGGATAAGTGACATACAGTTGGGTGGTAAATACACTGCCATGGGAAATTCAAGTTCCTGCTCGTGAATTTGTATAGATTATGAGTTTCCAGATCATCAGTGTCTGGAAAATCGATTTTGTACCTGTACTCAAAATAGGGAAGAGATAGAAAAAGGTTGATAGAATAGCAATACAATACTGACAAAAATAAATTTACAAACTACTAAAATTAACACTGAAAATACAAATACTACTGGGTACCTAATACTATATTGAAATCATAGTGCTAGAAATCTAAATCAGAGATGAAAGTTTTTATATTTTAATTGTAAATACTTTACATATACATAATTCAATGTTTAATAGCATAAGGTAAAAGATTTCATAGGATAAATGAATGACTACTTAATATACCAAAACAAAGTATTGCTAGAAGTTGGCCTTGAAGAAGCAAAAATTACCATAGCACATTGAGGTTCTAATTACGTATTATACAGTGGACCCTCGGAAATCGAACATTCTTCGTTCCAGAATGCTGTTCAAGTGCTGTTACCGAACAAATTTATTCCCATAAGGAATAATGTAAATTAGATTAGTCCATTTCAGACCCCCAAAAATACACTTACAAAAGCACTTACAATAATAAACTTACATAATAGGTAGAGTTGGGAGGCATTCAATTTCAGCGGGTCCACTGTACAAATATAATAAGTAGATTAGATTACCTATGATGCTGGAATGGAAAAATAATGGTCACTTAAACATGTCAATACATTATAAACTTTAATGTGTTATTTGAAAACTTCCATATATGATGGGGTTTTAAGGCCAAATTTATTGCCTTCAAAAGTATCTGATTAATGTACCTTAAATCCACAACAATCTGCATAATCAAAAAAATTATAATAATAAATAATAAATTATAAGTAATAATAAATTATTTTTAACATGCTGGCCATCTCCCACTAAGGCAGGGTAACCTGAAAAAGAAGAAACTTTCACCATCACTCACTCTCACTGTCTTGCCAGAGGCATGCCAATATACTACAGTTCAGGTGCCCCTCCAAACTGCAAATTTTCCCACCCCTTCTTCAGAGTGCAAGCACTGTACTTTCCACCTCCAGGACTCAAGTCTAGCTAACCAGTTTCCCTGAATCCCTTCATAAATAATAATAATAAATAAATACAGTGGTATCTCGGAATACGTCCACTTTGGAATAAGTCCATCTTGGTATACGTCCTGTTTGGATGCAAAAATTTTTGCTTGGTATTCGACCTTTGTTTGGAATACGACTTGCGTGCTAGAACTTGTATGGGTCAAAATGAGTCACACCACGTGCTATCCTTGTTTACCTCTCTCTCGAGACAAAGCCACGAGTGCCCACTAGCGTCACTACGCCCATTCCTACCATTCAGTGAACAACCCGCACTGTAACTCTGACTTTTCACAATAACATTTCCTCCTCCTCCCTTCTCAGCACTATCCTAGTAGGCACTCGACTCTTTTCAGCAAAGTACAGTGGAACCCCGAGTTTCGGCTGCCCTGAGTATCGGCCACTTCAAGTTTCGACAGTTTTTTTCGGCTAAATTTTGTTCAGAGTTTCGGCCGTTGCCCTGTGTTTCGGCCGGCGTACCAGACCTTCCTGTGCCTGCACACCTCCCCACGCAGGTGTCGTGAGCCAGTCCAGCTTTGTTTATCCTTGAGTGAACATTACCCTGTGCACTCATCCAAACATTTCACAATAAATTCATTGTGTTTAGTGCTTGTTTATTGATTGTGACAGTGAAATAAACCACCATGGGCCCAAAGAAACTTCCTAGTGTCAGCCCTTTGGTAAAGAAAGTGAGAAACACCATAGAAGTGAAGGAGGAGATAGTACAAAAATACCATGGAAGTGAGGAACTTGCTTCAGAGGAGGAGGAAGAGGGAGTGGATGAGGTGCCTTTTTCAGAGATTAAGGAGATTTGTGCAATGTGGAATAGGGTGCAGGCATTTGCTGAAAAATATCACCCTGAGCAAGCTGAAACAAGCCATCTCTGCAACAAGTTCAGTGACAGAACCATGTCCCATTTTAGGGAAATCTTAAAGAGGTGCCAGAGACAAAGGACTGTGGACAGTTATTTTGTGAGACAGTGGTCCAGTGACTCTCAAGCTGGTCCTAGTGGCATTAAAAGACAAAGAAGGGAAGTAACCCCAGATAAGGACTTGTTACCTAAAGTCTTTATGGAAGGGGATTCCCCTTCCAAACAATAAGTCCTCCCTATCTTCCAGTTGCCAGCAAGACTCTTCAATAAAGGTACGTAAATGTGATTTTAAATGTTTATTTATATATTGTATTACTCATTTAAGTATTTATATTTGTTGTTTGTATGTTAAACTAGTATAGTTATTCTTTAAAAAGAGTATTTTTTGTGAATATTTTTGTGGGTCTGAACGGATTAATTGTATTTGCATTATTTCTTATGGAAAATATTGCTTCGACTTTCGGCCATTTCGAGTTTAGGCCTAGCTCCTGGAATGGATTATGGCCGAAACTCGGGGTTCCACTGTAAAGTGAGGTTAAATTTGCATTTATTTCATCTAATTCTTTTGTATTTATGAATGTATTTTAGTATTAAGCAATGTTTAAATTACATATTTTAGTATTAAGCATTGTTTAAATTATTTTATACATCCTCATCAATGTATAATATGCCAATAATAATAGGATTTTTCTTTTCATGAGAATGGATTAATCGTTTTCCCTATACTACATTTCTTATGGGAAAATTCGTTTGGTATACGTCCTGTTTGGTACAAGTCCAAGGTCCTGGAACGGATTAAGGACGTATACCGAGGTACCACTGTAATAATAATTCGGATATTTGGGAGTTGAGTTGTTGGCAAATACTAGTTATACAGATGAGGTGAATCATAGAACTGAGAGGGAAAGAGGCAAAAAGGGAAATGTACCAGAGTATAGTGGTACCAACAATGTTGTATGGGTGCCCCATGGCTCAGTTGGCAACTCACTTTTCTTATTCATGATTCAATCCCTGGCATGGGTGGAAATGTTGGGCAACCTTACACCTGTTGTTCCTGTTCACCTACCCAAGGCGTCAACCCCGAGATGTCTGCAACATCAGCCCGAGACAACAGCAACGTCAGCCCGAGACAACAGCAATGTCAGCCTGAGACAACAACATCTGTTCAATATAACGACAATGTCAGCCTGAGACGACGACAATGTCAGCCCGAGATGATGACAATGTCAGCCTGAAACATCAGCCCGAGACAAAAACGTTAGCCCAACACTGCAACGTCAGCCAAAGACAACAATATCTGCCCAGGACAGCAACATCAGCCCGAGACATCATCATATGTCAGGGACAGCAACACCAGCCCCAGACATCAGCAACACCAGCCCGAGACAACATCAACGTCAGCCCGAGACAACATCAACTTCAGCCCGAGACAACATCAACGTCAGCCCGAGACATTATCAACCTCAGCCCGAGACAACATCAACGTCAGCCCGAGACAACATCAACCTCAGCCCGAGACAACATCAACCTCAGCCCGAGACAACATCAACCTCAGCCCGAGACAACATCAACCTCAGCCCGAGACAACATCAACCTCAGCCCGAGACAACATCAACCTCAGCCCGAGACAACATCAACCTCAGCCCGAGACAACATCAACCTCAGCCCGAGACAACATCAACCTCAGCCCGAGACAACATCAACCTCAGCCCGAGACAACATCAACCTCAGCCCGAGACAACATCAACGTCTGCCCGAGACAACATCAACCTCAGCCCGAGACAACATCAACCTCAGCCCGAGACAACATCAACCTCAGCCCGAGACAACATCAACCTCAGCCCGAGACAACATCAACCTCAGCCCGAGACAACATCAACCTCAGCCCGAGACAACATCAACCTCAGCCCGAGACAACATCAACGTCTGCCCGGGGCAGCATCATCAGCCTGAGATAACATCAATGTCAGCCTGAGACGACATCATCAACGTCTGCCCGAGACAACATCAACGTCTGCCCGAGACAACATCAACGTCTGCCCGAGACAACATCAAGCTCAGCCCGAGACAACATCAACGTCTGCCCGAGACAACATCAACGTCTGCCCGGGGCAGCATCATCAGCCTGAGATAACATCAATGTCAGCCTGAGACAACAACGAGGTCAGCCCGAGACAACATCAACCTCAGCCCGAGACAACATCAACGTCTGCCCGGGGCAGCATCATCAGCCTGAGATAACATCAATGTCAGCCTGAGACGACAACAACGAGGTCAGCCCGAGACAACAAAAACGTCAGCCAGGGACAGCAATATCAGCCCGGGAAGCACAACAATGGAAAATCAAGGACCCCAGTAGAAATAAGTCAATGACTTTTTTAGGTTATCCTAAATAATTTACACTGTGATAATTGTACTTAAGTCCACCTGTGCTTAAATAAACTTTCACATCCTCAGGACTCAAAATTTCTCAGATATTTTAATCCATCAAGTATAAAATTCTATAAAAAAATTACTTTTGCACCAGTGCTCCCGAAATTAGACCGTAAATAAGAGTGAACATGAAGGAACGTCATATTGGTAAATAAAAGCAAGCAAACAAGCAGGAACCTTCAGCCATTTAGGAGGAACAGTGCCATTTGAGGTGCCCCTTGGACCTGGCATAGTGGCGGGAGGATAAATTAAATAGTGCAGATAATAATGGAGGTGGAGCCAGACTGTGAAGAGGCTCACCATTGTATTATTCCATGATGGAGGCAGGTGCGAGGGTCCGCCGGCCGTCACCACCAGCTGATCAATGGCACTGATGCCACTAAACCCTCCTTTCAGGGTTCACTGCCACTAGTGCCACTACCATCACTATTTAAACTATCCCCACTACTATCATCACCACCACCATATATTACACTGCTACCATACTATGCACTTTGACTCTTTTTTGGGTTATTCTATGTAATTTAAACTATGTATGATCATTGTACTTATGTATAACTGTGCCTAAATACACTTACTGTGCATACTGTAAGCTTTCAAATTGTGTATTTTGCACCATGATTTCAAATAAAAAATATTATTATTACAACTACTACTATTACAATCACCACCAGCTTGCGGAATTTACATTCTTCATTTTACTCTTCCATTTCTTGTCTCAATTCTATCTCATCGTCCTCTTTCTAATCTTCCTTCTTTTCTTTCTCCTTTTATAGTCTTTCTCCATTCCTTTTTCCTCTTACATCACTTCTTCCAGTCACCTCTTATACCCATTCCTTTTTTTTTTTTTTTTTTTACATAATTCATTTTTATCTTCTTATACCTTTACTTACTCCCCCCCCCCACCCCCACTTGCATTTTTACTATCGTTTCATTTCCTGTTTTTCTTCTTTATTCCTTAATATTTCTCCTCTTTCTGTCTTCCTCATCTTTTTCTCATCTTAGTTTTAACCTTATCTTACCAATATTTATTAGTATACTGATGTTTATACAACATTATCCTTATTATTATTATAATCAAAAGAAGCGCTAAACCACAAGGGTCAACATTATCCTTAGCATTTATTAAATCATTACTATTTTTTATTAAACAGTTGACTTTTTTGGGTTATCCTAGGTAATTAACACTTTGTATGGTAACTGTACTTATGTGTACCTGTGATAACTAAAGTTACTAATTATTAAAATGTTAAGTTAGTCTAGTACAGACATTCTCAATAATAATAATAATAATAATAATAATAATAATAATAATTATAATAATAATAATTATAATAATAATTATAATAATAATAATTATAATAATAATAATTATAATAATAATAATAATAATTAATAATTAGTAATAATAATTAATAATTAGTAATAATTAATTAGTAATAATAATAATAAATAATAATAATAATTATAATAATAATAATAATTAGTAATAATAATAATTATAATAATAATAATAATTAGTAATAATAATAATTAGTAATAATAATAATAATTATAATAATTAGTAATAATAATTAATAATAATAATTATTATAATAATTATAATAATAATAATTATAATAATAATTATAATAATTATAATAATAATAATTAATAATTAGTAATAATAATAATTAATAATTAATAATAATAATTATAATATTTATAATAATAATTATAATATTTATAATAATAATTATAATATTTATAATAATAATTATAATATTTATAATAATAATTATAATATTTATAATAATAATTATAATATTTATAATAATTATATTTATAATAATAATTATAATATTTATAATAATAATAATAATAATAATTAATAATTAGTAATAATAATTATAATTAATTAGTAATAATAATTATAATTAATTAGTAATAATAATTAATAATTAGTAATAATAATTAATAATAATAATTGATTCAGGTTCAATACATATAAGTGTCGCCAAGTTATACTGGCTAGGCTAAGCTGCAAACTCATAAAAGCAAAGATTATTACATTATCTAATGTTAATAATTTAACTCATATTAGCTACGAGTACATTCTGAGCCTTATTAAATATTGATAATTATCTACTGAAGGAGGGGTAGGGATATTTGCAGTTTTGAACTGTACTATTGGCACTCTGGCAAGACAGTGATGGATTGAGTGATGGTGAAAGTTTCTCTTTATTTTGGGTCACCCTGCCTCGGTGGGAGACGGCCGGTTTAAAATAAAATACCTACTGTTGTGTACAGCTACTGTAACTTAGTCTCGATTTCCATTAAATTTAGTGATATGATGAGCCTGCTAGGCTACAATTGCAAGACTTTATATATCACTGGTCAAAGACATATGAAGGTATTTTGGGGTTGCTGAATTCGAAAAATGGCAGTAGATTTTTCAGATTGGCTCTAGTTTGTGAAATATTGCATAGTGACAATTTGTATATACATAGTTTTAATAAAGATTAGAATTTTATTTTTAAATTTAATATTTAACGTACATATTTTACGTTTGTACGTCGGTTTGTGCTCGGTCAACAGTAACAGTCTGGTTGATCAGGCCCTAATCCACCATAAGACCTGACCACAGACCGGGCCACGGGGGCGTTGACCCCCGAAACCCTCTCCAGGTATACTCCAGGTAACGAAAGTTGTATCAACGACCACGTGACAATATTGTAACCTTTATTTTATTATTTTTTAAAGATAAACATGAGTTCCTCACGAAGAGCCTACTTAAACAGTCCCAATGTATTTTGCTACATTTGTGGCGAATACTCTTTGCAAATACAAAGAAAAACATTACAGATTTTATAAAACAAGCTAATCTTGCTTATTTTGGTGTGGCATTTGGAGAACAAGACAAGTCTTGGGTTCCCCATATGGTTTGGAAAAACCTGTGTAGAGTGCTTACAACAGTAGAAAAATAGGCAAGGGAAAAAAGTTTAAACTTCTTTGTGCCTATGGTGTGGAGAGCGCCAAAAAAAAAAAAAAAAAAAACCACGACGATTATTTCTGTATAGTGAATGTGATAAGTTTCAATCGATACAAGATAGTAAAGTGGGAATATCCTCATTTGGAGTTAGCAAGGAGACCTGTGCCACACAGCTAAGACGTTCACATACCAGTGTTCACAACACTGTCTGACCTTCCGTTGTCAGGTGTTGAAGAAACTCAGGGTTTAGGATGTAGCACAGGTGATAGTAGTGGAAGTGAATATAAAGCAAGCATTTCAACACCCCAGCAGTTCTCCCAAGAACTCAATGATCTGATACGTGACCTCAGTCTGTCAAACCAAGCATCTAAACTTTTAGCATCCAGACTAAAAAAAAAAAAAACTGAACTGTTTACAAGAAAATAACAGCTTATCGGACAAGAGGGGTTGAATTCCTCCTTTACTTCAGCCAAGAACTTGTATACTGCAATAACATCCCTGGACTTCTTCGAATGGGACTTAACCAATATGCATTGCTTCCAGTTGCTCAACAAAATATCGACCAGATGAAGAATGGAAACGTGTGTACACACCTACGTATAAATGGTTTTGAAAACCGATTTATAAGGGGGCAGTTGCCCCCTTATAAATCCGGTACAGATCGTCTGCCGAGTCTTTTGCTTTCACAGGGAGTGGTTTTCGTGTGCAAGTTTGGTACTAATCCCTCTAGGATTTTCCAAGTGTATATAATAATGTATCTCTCCCGTCTGCGTTCCAGTGAGTACAGGTTGAGGAACTTCAAGCGTTCCCAGTAATTGAGGTGTTTTATCACAGTTGTGTGCCCCGTGAAGGTTCTCTACATTTTCTAGGTCAGCAATTTCACCTGCATTGAAAGGTGCTGTTAGTGTGCAGCAATATTCCAGCCTAGATAGAACAAGCATCCCTAGTTTTGAAGGTTCTCATTATCGATCCTGTCATTTTTCTAGCAGATGCGATTGATACAATGCTGTGTCAGGTGAAGGCGAGATCCTCTGACATTATCACTCCCAGGTCTTTTACATTAGTTTTTCGTTCTATTGTGTGGTTGGAATTTGTTTTATACTCCGATAGTGTTTTAATTTCCTCACGTTTTCCATATCGGAGTAATTGAAATTTCTCA
The DNA here is from genome assembly GCA_009830355.1 of Cherax destructor. Classification (NCBI taxonomy): domain Eukaryota; kingdom Metazoa; phylum Arthropoda; class Malacostraca; order Decapoda; family Parastacidae; genus Cherax; species Cherax destructor. Next base: position 25,793 of record WNWK01010317.1, on the reverse strand, counting down.
TCATTAAACTTCATATTGTTTTCTGCGGCTCATTTAAAGATTTGGTTGATGACCGCCTGGAGTCGTGCAGTGTCCTCAACGGAGGACAGTCATGCAAATTCGGATGTCATCTGCAAAGGAAGACACGGTGCTGTGGCTTACCACTACTATCAAAACTAAACACTAAACCCACAAGAGATGTCAAATACGTAAGCCCAACATCAAGGAGACAGTTTTCAACAAGAGTCCATGGACATTGTTCATTAGAATTACGAATATGTGCCAAACGAGTGTCTTTGGGCTAGTGTCCAGGGAGTTTCAAATATCAAGGTTCAAGCCACGTCAACACAGTAACAAGACTGTTAGTACCTTAGTAATTACCAAGTGACAACCATCCCCCCTACCCCCCCTCCCATCAGTAACAACTACTCACCCCTCCTCCTGCAGCCAACCCCCGACCCTTCCCCTAACGACCTTCCCCCTCCCCACAAACAACCACTGATATCACCTACCCTCCTCCAGGTCAATGGCGCCATTTAGCCATGGAGGTCAAGAATAGCGGCGCCACTAGTCACTCCTCGGCTATCCACCAAACCATCAACACCTCCAGCCCTTCCAGTTCCATCAACCTGTGGTAATTTAAAAAACTTGGATTACTCCAATTTCATGGTAATTTTTGATAGATCAGCTTTGAAAATATTTTAGCAATTTTTCTTCCTACAAAATGTTGAAGGAAGCATTCTAAATACATAGCCAGACTTCAAACTATTGATTACTGCAGTTCGAATAATCTAGTAATGTCCATACTTTTATCTTTGCAGACATTGTTTTGGCGTGTTGCTGCTGGTGATGACATCTCTGAAGACTTGCAGCTGCCCACAACGTGGGCTTCACCACACAGCAGCTGCCCACAACTACAGAATACCTTCAACCTACAAGATTCGATAAACTTAAGAGCATTAATTAAAATGTAATAAATAGTCTTTCTTTATCACAGCAATGTTCAAGGAACACAAAAAGAAATAACTGAGACAAGCCTCAACTGCTGTATTTGTCAGCAGGAGGACAACATTCACACAATTCGGGAAAAAAAAAATATATAGCTACCCCAACCCTACTAACAATAGTAGTAATGAGGCGGATAGCCTCATTACTGCCATTTTTAGTAGTCTGAGGTATAATACATTTTTAAATTTCATGACCTTGTGTTTGTATTGTCAGGAAGCTAAGTGTTGCGACACTGGACAGTCATGTACAACACTACCTTCATTGCAAACACTTCCACGTGCACAACAGTTTTCTAACACAGACTATTAAAACACTGGAGACAAGAGGTGATCATGTCTTGTCAGGAGGATTCTGCGGCAATTAAACAATTTGGAGGGTAAACTCCATAACATACAACCTAGCCAAACCCACTCCTAATATCCCTTAAATATAGGCGTTTAACTGGGAAAAAAAAATCTTTTTATATAAAGTCAACTTGCACTACTGTCCTCTGAATCAAACCTGATTGACTTTCATCGACCTGTACCCTGAGAGTTTACCGCTCCCCCCCATTCAAACAATTTAACATACGTGCACATTTACCCAAATAAAATTTCCCATAACTATATATATTATCCATAGGGTTATACACAGCTGGGGAGTGTTAGGCAATCAGGTTTGATCCAAGGAAGGGGAGGGTACTTGCAACTGCTTGTATCAAGATACCTTCACTAGTACAAAGACACCCCTTGAAGGGCATCCAAATTTAACATGAAGGTAGTTAGGATCATTAAGACAACATTGTATTTCTCTTACACTTCCATGTCCCTCAAACCACACTAGGCTAACAACCAACACTACGAGTTATCTAACCAGTTAGAGCTCTGGCGTATACCAGTCTCCTAACACACACTATGCTAGCCTGAATTCATAACCTACCTTACCTGCCAGTTATGGCTGGCATCCTAGGCACAACCTGAGGACCACTACATTCAAACCCCCACTCAATCTACCTCTATTTTTCTGGGTTTCTAACCCAGCAGGGTTAATAATCCTATTCTCACTAATACCAATCTAAATCACCCCCTAACTATACTCATCAGCATCAGATGTTAGTGAATCCTTTCTGCCGACTAACACTTCACTTCAGATAATTGGTTTTCATTATTTTCACCATTAACGTCTGCTGCCACATGTGTTAGACTTCACTACTTACAAACTATCAAACCAACTGTAATTCATAGGAACCTGAACGCCGCTTAAATTTTCCAAAATTATGAAATTGTGTAAACTCAATGAATCAATATTTAACTTTGCACAGTTTGGCCAAAGGCATAAAATACGTAGAACACCCACCGCAACCACTACCCAAAGCCCGAAACCCACCAACATCCCCTCAGAAACCACGTGCAATAACAGATTCCACACAACTTCTGAAGGTCGTTGGTGGGTTCCAAGGCCCACAGTTCTACGTAACCTATGCCTTCGGGGGAGATTACTCTCCCCTGCTATATGCATTCATAATGCATATAGCAGATTCTCCAGTTCTATACCTTACCTATCCTACTTAATTTTAGTTTAATATCTTTATTATGCACCCCATACCCATCCTGTGAGCGGTAGTCAAAAGATTACAGAGGTACATAATGGGTCCAGGGCCTCAAAGTTTGATTACTAATTTACAAAGCAGTGACGGCGCAAGGGGGGATTGAAGGGAGGTAGAGGTAAGATCAAGGGTGTCTAGGTAAGATCAAGGGTGTCTAGGTAAGATCAAGGGGGTCTAGGTAAGATCAAGGGGGTCTAGGTAAGATCAAGGGGGTCTAGGTAAGACCAAGGGAGGTCTAGGTAAGATCAAGGGGGTCTAGGTAAGATCAAAGGGATCTAGGTAAAATCAAGGGAGGTCTAGGTAAGATCAAGGGAGGTCTAGGTAAGATCAAGGGGGTCTAGGTAAGATCAAGGGGTCTAGGTAAGATCAAGGGGTCTAGGTAAGATCAAGGGGGTCTAGGTAAGATCAAGGGGGTCTAGGTAAGAGCAAGGGGGTCTAGGTAAGAGCAAGGGGGGTCTAGGTAAGAGCAAGGGGGGTCTAGGTAAGAGCAAGGGGGTCTAGGTAAGAGCAAGGGGGGTCTAGGTAAGAGCAAGGGGGGTCTAGGTAAGAGCAAGGGGGGTCTAGGTAAGAGCAAGGGGGGTCTAGGTAAGAGCAAGGGGGGTCTAGGTAAGATCAAGGGGGGTCTAGGTAAGGTCAAGGGGGTCTAGGTAAGATCAATCAGTCTACAAAGTCTGTAAATATATACTGTATAACCCAGTTTCAAAACAAATCCCCCCCCCCAAGACGCTCTAATCCAGACTCTACCTGGAGTCTACCTGGAGAGAATTCCAGGGGTCAACGCCCCCGCGGCCCGGTCTGTGACCAGGCCTCCTGTTGGACCAGAGCCTGATCAACCAGGCTGTTACTGCTGGCCGCACGCAGTCCAACGTACGAACCACAGCCCGGCTGATCCGGTACCGACTTGAGGTGCCTGTCCAGTGCCTGCTTGAAGACAGCCAGGGGCTTGTTGGTAATCCCCCTGATGTATGCTGGGAGGCAGTTGAACAATCTTGGGCCTCTCACACTTATTGTGTTGTCCCTCAACGTGCTAGTGGCACCCCTGCTCTTCATTGGGGGGATGTTACATCGCCTGCCGAGTCTTTTGCTTTCGTACGGAGTGATTTTTGTGTGCAAGTTTGGTACTAAGCCCTCGAGAATTTTTCATGTGTATATAATAATGTATCTCTCCCGCCTGCGAATCGTAAGCGCTAAACCCACAAGGTTATGCTACTGAAAATATTTTTGGGACTTCAAAGCATAAAATTACTTGGCCAGGCCCTCTACAACTATACTGAAAATAGGAAGATGTGGTTAATTCCACATTTCTGAGGAACTGTTATTGATTTTTCCGGCTATAATATATTCTGCCTAAGAAAAATTAATCCCGACATGTGAAGCTAAAACTTTGGCTGTGTAGTTTTAAAAATAGGTTAGACAAATGAGTGGTTGAGAGTTAGACATGCCTAGCATGGGCCAATAGGCCTGCTTCGGTGATCTTTTATGTCTTAATGGATATGTCTGATTTAATAGGTTTTCATTACACCCGCCATCATGACCTCTACCATTACCCTCACCACACTAAACTATCTCAGTATAATTATTAGCCAGGTAGATTAACACAGAATTACACAATCAAGTCAGGATGACATCTATGACATTTTTATTAGGGTATTTATACTCCCCCAGGATGCGACCCCTACCAGTAGGCCTGCTGCAGTGTTCCTTTCTTATGTGAACAGTGCCTTGCCTTGTATGGGCCAGTAGGCCTTCTGCAGTGTTCCTCCATTCTTATGTTCTTATATAAAGGAACATGCCCACTTGTGCCCGGGATTGAATCCCGGTTCTTCAGTTGACGCCACTACCAACTGAACCATGATGTGTCACTTGCACATTTCATCTCTGCTTCCTACAATCTTGCAGGATGGGTATAGACTGCATAATAAAGATATTACAATAACTAAAACTTCCTAAAATCTAATCAATCTTCAATTCTAAGCTTTACAACCCATTTCTCCAATTTTTATTTCCACCCCATTCAAGGTAACCTACAGAATACATTCCTCATTATTTCCTGGCCAGAGATTTCATCTCTGGACGAGAGATAAGCTAATACTTCCCACTAAGCTACTTTTGATATCAATTGCTTAGAATCTTTCCTATACTCTCCCCACCACCTTCCCACCTATCTGTTTCAATAACCAAACTTTAGTGAACTTATAACCTGGAAATACCTCACAAGTGGGCCCCACCCACCTCTGACGACGTCTCCAGCTGCTGCATCTCCACATACTGAAGTCACCCTCTCCAGGTATAACACTAAATGTTATGGGTCAGACCATTTACTAGTTTGTCTTCACCCCTCAGACTGGTCAAAGTTGCTGTGTTGATCAATGTTGCAGCACACAGAGCCAGGCACAGCAATCCTCAGTTACCACACCTGAAACAAAACACATTCGCATTATAACCATGAACATTACACACATTTATAGTCAAACATTACCATGTAATATAAACTGGTAACATTACTGCCTGATTGATATACCCATTAATGTTTAACATAGTAAGTAAAGCTATCTTTTTCTTTAATAAATATTTCTTTCACATAAACCTGATGACTAAATTTGTTTACATAGAAGTCTATCTGGATCACAAGGCGCAAGTACTTTCCTTGGTTTGTTTTCACCAAGTTATTTTTCAATAATGGAAAAAATGGCCCAGAACTGGATACACCATTATGGGTTATGTAATTCCTAGTGAGAGTTATTGTTTGATCAGAGGAAGGGGAGTAGCTCCAGTTCCTCGCATCAAAACCCCTCCACTAAATTCAATCACCCCCCCTCCAAGACATCAGACCCCAAAGAAAATTAAGACTATTAAAATAATAATTTGACCAAATTGGTGGGGACCAGGAGCTGCAGCTCAACTCTGCTGTTGTACTGACAAATACGTCACCAGAAATACTTACGTTATTTAGGTGTATTAAAATGATGAGGAAGCGGTAAAGCCGGTGGGGTGGCAGGGGAAGGAGCAGCACATCTTTCCTTATCGACGACTGAAGTTCAACTGACTTTTAATGACCTTGAGGTTGGTCACTGTCCTGACCTTCACTATAACACCATCACTGATAACCTGACTAACTCTGACTACCACCACTAGATGGCACTACTACACCACCACTAGATGGCACTACTACACCACCACTAGATGGCACTACTACACCACCACTAGATGACACTACTACACCACCACTAAATGGCACTACTACACCACCACTAGATGGCACTACTACACCACCACTAGATGGCACTACTACACCACCACTAGATGGCACTACTACACCACCACTAGATGGTACTACTACACCACCACTAGATGGCACTACTACACCACCACTAGATGGCACTACTACACCACTAGATGGCACTACTACTACACCACCACTAGATGGCACTACTACACCACCACTAGATGGCACTACTACACCACCACTAGATGGCACTACTACACCACCACTAGATGGCACTACTACACCACCACTAGATGGCACTACTACACCACCACTAGATGGCACTACTACACCACCACTAGATGGCACTACTACACCACCACTAGATGGCACTACTACACCACCACTAGATGGCACTACTACACCACTAGATGGCACTACTACACCACCACTAGATGGCACTACTACACCACCACTAGATGACACTACTACACCACCACTAGATGGCACTACTACACCACTACTAGATGGCACTACTACACCACTAGATGGCACTACTACACCACCACTAGATGGCACTAGTACACCACCATTAGATGGCACTACTACACCACCACTAGATGACACTACTACACCACCACTAGATGGCACTACTACATCACCACTAGATGGCACTACTACACCACCACTAGATGGCACTACTACACCACCACTAGATGGCACTACTACACCACCACTAGATGGCACTACTTCATCACTATCAGTATTACTCATGGTGGAGCGCTCAACCCATAGGAGTCATGGACCACCTGGGAGGATAAGTTCACTCCCAGGTGGCATAGATCACATTCCTTGGATGTGATCTATGCCACCGCCACCTTCAAGGAACCTCTCTCAAGGTCACCACTCTCACCACCAGAGGCGCTGAACTCCACTACTATTGTATCGTACTCTACGTGAGTATACCTGGAGAGGGTTTCGGGGGTCAACGCCCCCGCAGCCAGGGCCCGGGACACTTTATTTTTGGGGGGCCCTCAACATGGAAATTAAATCGAATTACAAATAAGAAATGAACTAAAATGAATGATAAACAGCAGTTTTCGAAAAAAAATGTTAGGTTTCGAAGAAGACGTCTGATTTTATTTTTCTCAATTTTATTGACTTTAAGAATAATTTTGACTATAATTTTCAATTTGTAATATATTCCATCTACACTATATAATAATTACCGATGTGTATTTATATCTTTGGTGTCACGCTTTCGGTATCTATCTATATGGTGGCAGTTGACCAAAAGGACACATGCTTTTTATATTTTGTAAAATACAAAATATAAAACGACTAAAAATTCTCAGTTCTCCTTCAATGAATGAATATTAATGAAGATATGTAAAGTTTGCGTCGAGTTTCTTCTCCTAAAATTAACATTAAATACGTAATGCTCAGACCTATAATATTTTTTCAATAATAATATAATGTGTATATTAAGCTGTACATAAACACAAAAACCTATGCAATGTTTTATTATAATCGTAAATATTTACATTGCAAAACGTCGACCATTATTTTTCAAACTTATATAAACTGACTTCAGCTACTTTTTCTCAGGACTAATTTAAATTAAAAGTAAAATTGAAGTACTTAAAAGTGTTTTTAACAAAATATTGAGTTTGAGTAAAAGTTGTGTTTATCTTACGGATGTATAATATTGTATAATTTTATCAAAGGTGAGAGTGTCGTAGAGGGATTCGGACAAGTTAGTGAGGGTGAAGAAGTCGAGGTGTTGGAGATGACTGGAGCAGCTGAGCCGCCAGGACACTGATGCTCACAACACTGCTGCACACATATACACTCTGACGGCAATTATTGTGACTGGTGATTGAAATTATTCTTTGAAAATGGCACTAGAGATGATGATGAGTGGGCCAGACTACATGCGGGATCCCAGGAAACATCAGTTCAGCCCTTACGCTAATAATGGAGGGTGAGATGCGGCTAACTTGGTATTCCATTACAGTTGTCCATAAAATTGAATTATTACGTCAAATATGAATGTTTTTTTTTTTTTTACAAATTTTGGTAAATATTGAATTTAGGGGCTCAGTAGAGTTTCGCGAAAATTTATAATGGGAGTGTGTGTAATATTTTGTTTGTGGAATGGAGGTAATTATATTTTTACAAATTGGGGATTTTTTTTTTGTATTAAACATTTGTAAAAAAAGACTATTTAATTATTACAGCCAACCCAACCCCAAGGGGTTGTCCCAATTTTTTTTATACTGGGGTGGGGTGGGGAATGGGCTGATTATTATTACTATGATACTGATAATTATATATAATCATAATGATAGTGCTTTGTTTCTGTGAGAATACAGATAATGTAAGATACTACACGAGTAAAATAGTAGGTACAAAGAAATCCACTAATTATGCAATGCATGTCGGGGAGACCCTTTTGGGTTTAACACTTCTCTTAATTCTTATTTGGGGGCTAAGGAAATTCTGGGGAGACAAGCCCCACCTTGGTGCCACCCCTGTCATCCAAGATATTGCAAGAAACCCAAAGTATTTTTATTCATATGCAAAATCCAAGCTATGAACTACCTGTAGAGTTGGACCATTAATGAGAGGAGAGACTTATATTGACAATGAACGGGAAATGAGCAAAATTCTAAAAGAACAGTGAGTCGGTGTTCAGCAGCTCACCAATTGACAGCAGGGTAGAGAATGCAGGAGCATTTTACACTCCAGTGGAAGGCCGCACAGACTAATTGACATAAGTATTAATCCAATGGATTTAAAAAAAAAAAAATTGAAATTATGCCCACTCACTCAACATCTGGACTAGATTCATGGAATGAAAAATGAAAAATGAAAAAGTGCAAAGTACCACTACCAAGAGCCTCAGTATTTTTTGGAGAAAGAGCATAGATGTAGGTGAAATGCTGGAGACCTTAAGAGTGCAGACATAACTCCTTTACATAAATGAAGTAGTAGAGCACTAGCTAAAAATTACAGACCAGTAGCCTTAACGTTCCCCATCATAAAAGTCTTCGAAAGAGTGATGAGTTTTCAGATTGTAAATTTCATGGAGCAGCACAATAAGCATAACCTAAACGAGCATAGTTTTAGAGCAGCTGCAGGGTAAAAAGCTCAGTACCCCAAAGCACTATCCTAGCACCTCTGCTGTTTCTCATCCTCATAGTAGAGACAGATAACACCCATCACAGTTTTGTATCATCATTTGCAGTGACACTAAAATATGCATGAAAGTCACTTCGGTAGAAGTCGAAAAATTACAGTTGGATATAAGCAGTGCTTTCCAGTGGGCAACAGAAAACAATTAACACGACGTTCATTGGTGATAAGTTCCAGCTGCTTAGGTATGGAAAGAATGAAGAACTCAAAAGGAACACTGTATACAAAACAAGAGGATTGTCAAATAGAACGAAAGACTTGGAATAATTATGTCAGTTGACCTTTCTGTCCCAAGAACACAATAAGACAAAGGTCGTGACAGCCAGGAGGACGATGGGGTGAGTAATGAGAACCTTAAGAACAAGGGAAATAATACCAATGGTGACACTTTTCAAATCACTAGTGCTCCCTGGCCCAGTTCAGAGATTGTTTACAGCCTGCATAGAGCCAATAAAGCGTTTAAATTACTGGGAATGCCATATTCTTCAATATGTACTCTCTGGTGCAGAGGACAGAGAGTCATGTTAATATATACAGTACCTGGAAAGTACTTGAGGGCCTGGTGTACTCCACAGGGGAGGTTCTTTGATGCTGTTGAGGGGCTCTTGATCTAGGGAATTAGATCTGTGCTACAATTCCCTGAATTGAGCCTGCATGCTTTCCATCATATTCCCCCATAGGCACTGTATAATCCCTATGGGTTTAGTATAATCATAAAAAATGGTTATAACTATGACCATAATTTTTAAAGGGGTGAACCGGTAAGCCAGCGGAAGGCTTCGGTTCACCCCTTTAACAGCGGGTCATCTGACTAAGACCCGCGTCAGGAAACACTTGTCCTGTTTCCTGATGAACCTTACCTATGGGTTTAGCGCTCTCTCATAATAATAATTGAGGACCTGGTCCAAAATCTGTACTACTGCCATAACATACCAGAGCGAGATGTGGGAGGAAATGCAAAATAAACCCATTGAAAAGGAAGGGTGCAGTGGACACAATAAGGGAACACTGTATCAACATCCATGGTCTAGATTATTTAATTTCTTACCAGATGATATCAAAAACACTGCTAGGACAAGTGTAGAAGTCTTAAAGAGGAAACTGGCAAGAATCTTCACCAGATGCCAGGTCAATCAGGCTGATGGATATCTGGGGCAGCAGGCCACTAGCAGCAACAGCCTGGGTGACTAGGCTAGCACCAGATGAGCCTGGATCATGGCTGGGCTCAAGTAGTAGAAAGACTCAGAATTCATCAAAAGGTACATCAAAGTTATACAATCTCTAATGTCTAATTTTGTATGAAATCACAATAGTTTCCAACCCCAACCTGGGAAACCCTTTAAAATGAATTGTTACACAACTTTTTATAACTCAAGCCCAGTATGATGTATAAATTTTCATCTTTTAAAACTCTGTATCCATTATCACAGTTATGTGCAAAAGCCTGTGCATAATTAATCTTTACCATAGATATGTTTACCATTTGCAGCTTGCCTTACCTCATAATTGCATTTTGTTTTCGATAAACAAGTGATAGCATTTCACTTCTGTTTTACCCTTATTTCTATACTCTTTGTACAGCACGTCTGTGGCCATTGCTGGTGATGACTTTGTGATGATTGCCAGCGATACCCGCTTATCTCGAGGGTTCAACATTTTCTCCCGTGAGCAGGATAAAGTATTTCCACTGACACCAAAGACCATGATGGCTTCATCAGGCTGCTGGGCGGATGTGCTCACTCTCAACAAAGTGTTACAAGCCAGACTTACGGTGAGGCTTTGCTCAGTGATACATGGCTTCAGATGTTAGCAGTAAATGCCATGTTTCATTGCTATAATTTTATAGTTCAAAGTGTGTTGGTGTGAAACCTGCATATTTTAGATTTTTGCACTAAATGTGTGCCTTTCTAATTTTGATGTAACAGGCATGTACTCTATAGTTTTTAACATTTAATGTTAACCAAATTTGTTCTTATTGTACAATACATAAAAACTGTTTGGCAAAGTGTAAAATAAAGTTAAATCTTTTCTCACTGTCATTAAATGTAAATAATTGTTTGAAAAATGCCCTTAGTTTAAACCATCCACCCTTAAAAACTGATTTGAACTGAATAATTAAATATCTTTCAGATGTACTCGCATGAACACCATGACATGATGTCCACTACAGCTGTTGCCCAGCTGCTATCAACAATGCTATACTGGAGGAGATTTTTTCCATATTATGTCTCCAATATTCTTGCAGGCATTGATGAGGAAGGTAAACCAAAACTGGTTTTCTTTGGGAAACTTTGTTTCTTAATGTTGTTACTGCTAGTTGCAGATCTGAAACCATCCCAAATCTCCAGTCAGTCAGATAATTAATACCAAGAAACAGACAATAAAACCATAACTAAAACATGCCTCAAAGTTGCCATTTTAAACCAAACACAAGTTGTTCCTATCATACACTGTGTTTGGGCAGGATTTTATATATACTGTACACACACACGTGTACACACGTCTAAGTAAACATTTACTATCACAGCATAATTGAGAGCACTATGATTATAACGTAGATCTATGACAGTGAAAGTGTTAAAATTATCCGTTCTCTGTAGGTAAGGGTGTGGTGTATCATTATGATCCTGTGGGACACATGGAAAAGTTAACATTTAGTGCAACTGGAGCATCAGTGTCACAGATTCAGCCCCTTCTGGATAATCAAATTGGAGGACTCAACATGCTGGGGGTGAAGCCGCCTACAATGACTAAGGTATGGTGTTCTTTATATTTGGGGGAAGCATTTAACTCGTAAGAGTTTATAGTGTCTTGAGAATGAGAGGCAATCAAGTTTGATCCAAAAAAGGGTAGGACAAGTCTAATTTCTTGGATCAAGAGCCTCTCTTCAGTATAAAGTAACCTCCCTTGAGGAGAAAGGTAGTCTTGTACATGAAATTTTACATAATAAATGTAGCAAGCTATGGGATTGTGTACACACACAACCCGCACATATAAAAGAGAGGAGCTTACGACGACGTTTCGGCCCGACTTGGACCATTTACAAAGTCACACTAACACACAGAGACAGAGGAAGGGTATTTATAGGCAGGCAGACAGGGGAGGGTACAAGAGAGTGGGGAAATGTAGGAGTAGTGGTAGTAGTGGTAGTAGTAAAGGTAGTAGAGTAGACAGTCATATGGGAAGGAGCACTGCTATGAGGCTAGCGGCCCGCAAGGGGGGTACGAGAGGGAAGAAAAGCGAAAAAATGAAGGAAAATACAAGGCAAAAGAAAGAACAGAAAGAAAGGAAAACCCAAGGAGAAAAAAGGAGAAGGGGGAAGATAAGACAGGGAAGGAATCAGGTTAAGTCACGGGTGTTCTGAAGTTTAGAGCATTTAACAATGTAATGAGAGAGGAAAGCATCAACAGAGACAAAGCCAGGGCTAAGATTCATACAGGGAAAGTTGTGTATAAGGGAGGATTCAACCAGGCGGCGACTATGAAAGTTAGACGTAGGGTAGACAGTTTTAGCAGAAGACCAATCAATGGGATGACTGTGATCTCTGACATGACAGAAAAGAGCATTATTAGTGTCGGCAAGCCTAACACTATTTTTGTGCTCCCTGAGTCTGTCAGAAAGAGATCGGCCAGTTTCTCCGAAGTACTGAAGAGGACAGGAGGAGCAAGAAATAGAGTAGACACCAGGATGATGTCCTTAATTTTCTCGGAGAGAAGGCCAATGAAGGGTTACTTCATCTCCCTATACCTACTGATGTCTTTCTTGATCTTATCCGACTTTGCGTGGACTCTAACTCCTTTTCCTTTCAAGGTAAATATTATTCTCAAACCTTTGGTGTCGCTATGGGCTCTCCTCTATCTCCTGTTCTTGCTAATCTTTATATGGAATACTTCGAGACTGTTCTTCTTCCCACTATTGATGTACGTCCTTCACTCTGGCTCCGCTATGTAGATGACATCTTTGCTCTTTGGCCTCATGACTTAAGTCTCTTCCAACCTTTTCTTGATGCTCTTAATAATCTTGCCCCTTCCATTAAGTTTAAAGCTGATTGGGAATCTAATTCTTTGCTTCCTTTCCTTGATGTTCATGTCCACCGTTCAGTTACAGGTTTTGCCTTCTCCGTGTACCGCAAGCCTATGCACAGTGGCATGTACATTCATTACTTCTCTTATCATGCCTCCTCTGTCAAGAAGAGTGTTCTTATCTCCCTCTTTCTCCGTGCTCTCCGCATCTGTGATCCTCAGTTTCTTGAAGCAGAAATTTCCACTCTTCATAATTCTTTTCCCGCCTGGGCTACCCTTCCCATTTCATAGACTCTGCTTTCTCTCGTGCTAAACGGACTTTCTTCTCTCCTAAACCCTCTACTCCTGAGAACTCTCCAGTCCTCTGCCTTCCCTACATCTCTGGTCTCTCTAATCTCAGCAACTCTCTCCGTTCCTTAGACATCAAACTTACCTTTCGCCAAACTAACACTCTTCGCACTAATCTAGTTCATACCTCCCCTACCTCCACAGATTCTCCTGGTGTCTACTCTATTTCTTGCTCCTCCTGTCCTCTTCAGTACTTCGGAGAAACTGGCCGATCTCTTTCTGACAGACTCGGGAGCACAAAAATAGTGTTAGGCTTGCCGACACTAATAATGCTCTTTTCTGTCATGTCAGAGATCACAGTCATCCCATTGATTGGTCTTCTGCTAAAACTGTCTACCCTACGTCTAACTTTCATAGTCGCCGCCTGGTTGAATCCTCCCTTATACACAACTTTCCCTGTATGAATCTTAGCCCTGGCTTTGTCTCTGTTGATGCTTTCCTCTCTCATTACATTGTTAAATGCTCTAAACTTCAGAACACCCGTGACTTAACCTGATTCCTTCCCTGTCTTATCTTCCCCCTTCTCCTTTTTTCTCCTTGGGTTTTCCTTTCTTTCTGTTCTTTCTTTTGCCTTGTATTTTCCTTCATTTTTCGCTTTTCTTCCCTCTCGTACCCCCCTTGCGGGCCGCTAGCCTCATAGCAGTGCTCCTTCCCATATGACTGTCTACTCTACTACCTTTACTACTACCTTTACTACTACCACTACTACCACTACTCCTACATTTCCCCACTCTCTTGTACCCTCCCCTGTCTGCCTGCCTATAAATACCCTTCCTCTGTCTCTGTGTGTTAGTGTGACTTTGTAAATGGTCCAAGTCGGGCCGAAACGTCGTCGTAAGCTCCTCTCTTTTATATGTGCGGGTTGTGTGTGTATTGTTCCAGTCACGGTATTGTGCCTTTTTTGTTATTTATGGGATTGTGCCATGGGTGGGTAAGATTATTAAAACTTTTATTTCTTTTGAAAATGCTTTAAGTATCACTTTACTCAGTACCCCATGCTAATACCGATTCAGTATTATTGTAGGCAACACTGTCCATAATCCCTTACATTTCTGTCTACACAAAATAAAACTTCACAATGTTGTAAATAGAAATACCATAAAATTTATGAACACTTTGATCAGTATTGTAGTTCATATATTTTCAGATTGTCAATAAAATTTAAATATTTAGAGTAGATCATAGTGCAAGGAATTATGAACCATGCTACCAGAGTTAGTAGGGACTTTCAAGTAAAATTTGGTTAGGGACAGCAGTTGTGATGGACCATGATTTGCTTGTTGAATTAGCAAAGAACTTAAAGGATGTTTCTGGGGTGAATATCCCAGCAGTCTGGTCCTAGACCAGGCCTCCCAATGGATCAGGGCCTGATCAACCAAGTTGTTACCACTGGCTGCATGCAGTCCAACGTATGAACCACAGTAAATATTCATACCCATCTGTGGCAAGGTAGAATGTCCCACCCATGACACTTTGAATACAATTATGACTACTGATTGGTTTTCAGATAGAGGGGTACCTTAAGGAAAAAGTACTTTTTTTTTTTTTTTGATTAGGTTTTAACTGCTGTATTTGAAAAAAAAAATCAGGCTCTAAAATAATTTTTTTTCTCTCAAGCTCTACACTAGTTTCCAGCATTTATTTTCTTTACACAATAT
Source organism: Cherax destructor (assembly GCA_009830355.1). NCBI lineage: Eukaryota > Metazoa > Arthropoda > Malacostraca > Decapoda > Parastacidae > Cherax > Cherax destructor. The sequence continues at coordinate 10,790 of WNWK01010317.1, read as the reverse complement.
TTGCAGCCCCTTTAAACTAGCAGTACATAACTGATTTGCAATTTTGATTTCAGGACCTTGCACGTCAGCTTATCCATGATGCTTTTGTCTCAGCAGCAGAGCGTGACATAAATACTGGTGATGGTATAATCATTCATACTATCACTAAAGATGGGAAAACTGAGGAAACGGTGAAACTTCGCAGGGATTAATGTTTTAATTATTTTGTTAGACTAATTGTCTTTAGCTGAATATTGTTCTTAAGATACACATAAAAGGAACTTCTTAAACATAAAGTTGTCAGGATTTTTTTTGTAAAAATAAAAAAAAATATAGAACTGATGCTATTTTTATTCAACAGTGTATTTACATCATGATCAAATTTCATTAGGCTTCATCAAGGCTTTACAAATGGTAACTGGCAAATCTTTAGATGACCTAATAGTACTGTATGACCCTTGTGGGTTTAGCTCTTAGGTTATCTATATTATAATCAAAACAAAGCTGTTTATATACATTTAGTTATACATACTGTAGTAGTTTAATTTTTGGTAAAATTCACACATGCTGAACATTAGTGTCAATCTGCCTACTAAGTCCATGGCTGGAACAATTTGCAAACAGCCCACACTTCAGAGAGGGCACTTTTGATGTTTGTCCATCCTGCACCATTATAAAGTCACAAGTGAGAAGACTGGATTACAGGCAATGTGACAAAATACCAGTAGTAAAAGGTAATTTAGAAAAATTAACCCTTTCAAGATTCTTTATGTTGACGAGGGGCTCTTTTTATCAAGGAACTGGACCTGTTTTTCCTCTTGAATCAAACCTGATAATCTTCCATTTCCCAGGTTCTGTATAACCTTAACTGGTTTAGGGTTTCCTTGTGAAAATTCATTTTGAGGGGATGGAGTAGCTAGGGAACTCAATGTACCTAAGCTTAAGAGTAATGAGGAGCACTGTTTTAGGTCTACTGCCCCATGCTAGGAAAAAGATGAGCTGTATGGCCTATTCATATTTATAGCTTATTTTTAAATGTAATAAAAAGAAAAGGGAAGAATAATGCCTTGACCCGAATGGGTTTCTCAACTTTTTTCTTGATCTGTTGGCATTTTCTCCACTTTTCCTGTTGCCTTGCTGCTGCAGCTGGGCCAGTAATCAATTCTAAGTACTAAACCCAGAAGGCAATCCTTGTGGGCTTAGAACTTAGGCGATTATTTGATTATAATCAACCTATTTGCAATTTGATAATGGTCCAAGACTGAGTGAAACATTTGAACTTTGCAAAGCTTGGTTTGTTAACCATTCTGTAACTTGTATCAACATTAATGGCATTCCTAGCATGCAGTATGACCCTTACAGGTTTTGCACTTAGTTATGATTATATTAATAATGGCATTCCTAAACTTACCCAAAACCTCAAATGGTTGATCTTATTAATATGTAGTATAAACTAATTTTGAAGAAAATTATTAACTTCGTATACAAGCTACATACAGAGGTTGTGCCACTTTTATAGTAGTTTGAGATGCCCTGTAATCTTGTCAATGTCAGCCACACATGCTGGTCCAACTGCTAAAACAGTCAGAGAACCTCTAGCTACCTGAGTTCTTCCTGCATCCTGCACGGCAGCTGTCAATACCCCAGATGCTGCTGCTATCTGTAATGCAAGTTGTCAATAAATTTTTAAACTTCATTTACGAAATTAGGCTCCTAAAGGGAAGTGCTCTGACACTAGTGATGGGCTCTTGATCCAAAGAACTGGACCAATCTTTCCTTGGGTCAAACCTGATTGTCTCCCATTCTAAAATGCACTGTATGACCCCAATGAGTTTAGTGCTTCTACCATGAATGTAATCATAATAATTTGGGAAATAGAGTCTCAAGTTAAATGAATTTTAAACATGTTAACATTTAGTGTCATAGTCATTAATTTCAAACTAGTGGTATGTCATACAAAAGATACATGTTTAAACTTGTTTACAAAATGATCACATCAGAAAAAATGGCTTTTATTTATGTTTTTTTAGTTCGTATGTTATACACGCCTCCTCAAAGATCTGTGTGACTGGTAAGGAGTTTAACACTTGTTTTTTCAACATATCTTATGCAGTACTGACCCATACATATACTTTCAGTGATTGGTTTTCCATATGATAATTTGGTTCCTAATCTAATACAGTAAATATGAAATCCTATTTACTGTATTACCCATAGTGAGGTGGTCAAACAGTGCCTGGATTATTACTTAGTAAGATGAAAGTTTAATGCATTGCTACCTTTTATTCCGTGAGAAAACAAAAAAAAATATTTTTGCTACTAATTTGGAAGATATTTTGCAAAAATTCTTTTTTTTTTGGGGGGAGGAGGGAGGGATTGAGGATTTAGGCAATAAGAAGGATGGCAATAATTATATTCATGGAAAATGCAAATCTCATTAAGGCTATTAAACATTTTTGCTAAGAAAAGCCTATAATAATGAAAAAAAAAAAAAAAAATTTGCAGCACACAACTTCAAATCTTATTCAAAATGAAATATTAATGCATTTGTTTGATGAAAAAAAACTGTCGAGGTAATAGAAATGCTCTACGTATTTCTTTACTGTTTGTACATTAGATAAAAATGAAAAAATAGCTAAATATTTCATCATTATTCTTATTCACATGGAAGTGCTAAACCCATAGGGAATAAATAGGTCTAAATGAAGGAAGGTAATTACATTTGTGGGGAAGTGGTAACCCATAAATATCATACAGTGCCTGGGAAATGGGAGGTATCAGGTTTGATCTAAGGAAGGAGTGGGGGAATAACTCCAATTCCTTAGATCAAAAGCCCTTCATCAGCATCAGGGTACCACTTTAAAGGGTATTTCATTGCTCTGTAAAGATTTTAGTGAAAAGGATACTGATAATACATGACTCATAACTTGTGATTCCCAACATTTTAATTTTAATGATTGTCATTATTCTGTGCCCATCCCTCTTCCCCTTAACTGAGTCAATTTTATAAGGTACCGTATTTTCTGGCATATAAGGCAAGCTTTTTTTCCCACAAAATGTCTTGGAAAATCACTCTGCACCTTATATGCTCAAGGTCAGGGTCAAGAGTAGACTTTGGGTTACGCTGTAGCAGTTGTTTACTAACGTTATGTTACAAGTGCTTGGAAACATAATCTTATATGTCTTATATGCTTGTGTGCCCCATATGCTGGAAAATACTGTATATTCTAGGGTATCTAAGACTCATTATTTTCTTTGCTGGAAATGAAGAGAATACTGTCTCATCAAAATTTTAGAGCTGCATGACCTCAACAGTTTTAGCGCTTTTAAAGTTTCTTTTAATCATATACTGTATGTACCTAATAAGCAAAACAAGATGGGGAAAAATTAAAAAAAAAAAAAAAGCCATAGAATATTATGAAACATGAATATTATGAATTACATGTACAGTAGGGCCCCGCTTTACGGCGTTTGGCCTTACGGCATTCTGCTAATACGGCAATTTCAAATTATGACCAAAACTTGCTATACGGCGAGCAGTCTTTCTAATACGGCGAGCCCCACCCGGTTTGTTTACATTCTCCATGAGCACATCTCTCTATTATGTCTGGAAATTTTCCAAAATAATAACTTGTAATAATAATAATTTGTAATAATAATAACTTGTCAGAGCATCATTCCTTCTAAAAATGATGTTACATGAGAATGGAAGTGTTGGTCTTTATTTATTCTACTGTACCACTGTGGAGACAACTTGTACACAATGTAAGGTGTTTGTATGAACGTGTATCAACCATAAACAGACGTTTTTGTTTACATAAGTACTCTGTGGCTCTGTCCTCTTACTCGTTCTCTCCCTCTCGTTTATTCATTTTTATCTCGCTTACTCACCTCTCACCCTACATTAAGACTACAAATATTTTAAGGTAAGTAATGAGTGTACTGCATATGCATTTTATCGCTCTAGGGCGCTTTAAATGTCGTAGTAGGTGGGGGTCGCCAAGCGGGATGCCATACTTCCCACATGACTTTCTACAAATAAATACTTTTCACCTCTCACCCTTCTTTAAGACCATTAAGACTACAAATATTTTAAGGTAAGTAATGAGTGTACTGTATATGCATTTTATCACTCTAGGGCACTTTAAGCGTTGTAGTATATTATGTGTGGGTGGGGTGGCCAGGAGGGATAATGTACCTGACTTCTTACAGTAAATACTACTCACCTTTTGCCCTACCTTAAGACTACAAATACTTTGAGGTAAATAATAAGTGTATTGTGTGTGTATTTTACTTTTTATTGTTTTTTAATGCCTAGTTCTATTACTAACTCAATATATGTTAGTGTAAACTTGTTATCTGGCATTTATATGCATTTATAAGTGGAAAAAATGGCGTTCTGCTTTCCGGCGATGTCTGGCGGTAACCTAACCTGCCGTATAAGTGGGGCCCTACTGTATATGGTGTGAAAGGCTTTAAACTAGAAGACAATAAGCATTTATCATAATATGGCAGAACATTTTAGACAAGATGTTAGTGGGTACAATATGTTAGGATATTTTAAAGTTTTGTTATAAAATATTACAATACATTAAATTAAGAGATAAAGTACTACAAGGCTCTCAAATATTTAAAATTATAATGTATAAAAAGTTAATATCCATAAAAGTAGTACAAACCTCACTTAATTTATGCAGTTGGTTCAAGTCTGTAGCTCTTAGTACAACCTTAGGCTGACCAGAATCCTCCCATGCTTGCAACAGACTGGGGTTATTTTTCTGCAACTGTTGATAGGCTGCCAGAGTTCCATGGGAGCATTGGGCTGCTATTTTTCCTGAAAAAAAAAAAATGCATTTCAAAGTTGCAATATTGATGAATAATATTGATGGTGCTTTACCTTAACAACAGATATTAGTGATATGCAACATCAGAATCAACATCATAAGTATAATTGTACAAGTAATATGAAAAGACCTACAAAACTAAAGCCCATTCAATCCTTCAAGTAATCTTTGAAGGATTGAATTGGCTATAACTTCATGTTAGCAAAGGGCTCTTGATCAAAGGCACTGGAGCTACTTCCACTTCCTTGAAACAAACTAGACTGCCTCCCATATCCCAGGCTCTGTGTGATCCTTATGGGTTTAGTGTTTCCATGAATGTAATATGGCCAAACTATAGTAGTTTTATTTCTGTTGTTGCATGATCCCAAAAATGGTATTCCCCATATCCCATAACTCTGGTGCCACACAGCTCAGTGCACGCAAGATGTGATTTTACCTCAAAACCCTCAAGAGGAGGAGTTGTAAACCATACCACGGGCGGGGTTAGAACCAGCGATCAGAGTGTCATAAAACTCCAGACCGACACATTAGCCACTGGGCCAGCTAGCTAGCCATTTGTCACGGCCACGCTAGCAGGAGATTCGTCTGTGAAAACTTGCATTTGTGGTCACAGTGGTGCCTATGCTAACCTTCCTATGGTGTATAAATATACATACCTAATTGGATGAGTCTTATTGTAGCTAGCTGGCCCAGTGGCTAATGCGTCGGTCTGGAGTTTTATGACTCTCTGATCGCAGGTTCTAACCCCGCCCGTAGTATGGTTTGTTTGCAATCGTGTCATTACGATTTCGTGAGTCAGAAGGAGTTGTAGGTCAGCTTCATTAAGAGACCAAAGAGCTATATAACTCAACCCTCCCAAGAAGTCCAGGAGTTGGAAATCCACACTTTGAAGTAGTTCAGGAATTTTAGCATAACACTCAAGAAGGGTAGATTGTCCTGTCTATTAGCATGCTTGCAGGATTTGCTTCCAGAGTTTCCATCATCCCAACACACTCGCTCTTACATCCTAACTGAAAGTCCCACATTTGATGCAGACCCTTACTTTTTGTTAGAAACTAACCTATTGCACCACCTTTGATTTAAATTTTAATCTTGCACTCTCCCTTACCCTTGCACATCCCTGCCATTTGTGTGCTCCTACCCTTCACACATTCCTACTTTAGCATATCCCTCCATGCAGTGCTGTATGACCCTTTCTGGTTTAGCGCTTAGATTTATTATAATAATAATAGTGCCTCTAGCTTCATACCCTAGTAGGTTGGATGGTGGGAATCATCCAGGGAGGTAGTGTATTACCGTCATATCAAATGAGTGTGAAATAGAAACCTCTTAATATTTTTGCACTTTGGCAGGATTGCTGATCCTATCTTTCTGTCTCATGAACATACGTGATGACAGGTAAATCTTACAAACTTCAATTTAATTTTTTTATACATATACCTTCAATTTTCTGTTTCTTAACAGTCCTTATATACCTTTGAAGAGTTTCGAGAGTTTATCTACTCTCTGAGCCCGCCCATGGGCCAGACTCGTCTGGTGCTTGCCTGGTCAACCAGACTGTTGCTGCTGGAGGCCCGCTACCCCACATATCCATCACAGCCTGGTTGATCTGGCACCTGGTGAAGATACTTGTCCAGTTTCCTCTTGAAGGCTTCTACACTGGTTCCAGCCGTGTTTCGGATATCTTCTGGTAAGATGTTGAATAGTCTGGGACCCCGGATGTTAATACAGTGCTCCCGTATTGTCCCCACCGCACCCCTGCTCCTCAATCCTGTAATATTTCCTTCCCAACTTAAGAGACCTGGTGTGAGAACAGGCCTTGGGGACAATAATCCCAGAACCTCTAATAGATAACAGATTCTCGAAAGCCCCATGAGCTATCGATAAACACCCTTAAGAGAGCCAGGAACTATAATAATCTGAACTTTCTTCCAAGTACCATACATGAGCTTTAATTGAAGGTTTGAAGCCAATCAGAAAAGGCAATGAAAAGTTATTGCATGGAAGCCAATATTAAAAAAAATCACATGTAGCTCAAGACCAATCCAAACCTTTTTCTAAGTATGATATACCATCTATTAAAGTTTGAAGCTAATAAGAAAAGGCACTCTCCAGTTATTGCACAGAAATAAATATCCCTATTTGTTTCATAAAATGGCAAACTGGGACTTACACACCTCCCCAACACTGCAAACCTTCTTTTAATAAAAATACATCACCACAAAGTGGTGATGTATTGATGAGGCATTCTTAATTTACTGCATATGCAGCACTGTATGACCCTTGTGGGTTTAGTGCTTAGTCATGATCATAATATGTAATAATAATTTACTGCACAGAAAAAAGAACTGTACCTTACAATTTTTATGAAGTTGGCAGCTACACCAGTAACAAATCAAACTTTCATCTTAAGCCAATCAGAGGAGGTATTTTTACATTACATATAAATTTCTGTCCTATCTATATGTATAAAATTGGCATATAGGCACCTACACAGCCCAATAACAATTCGACCCATTCTCTACGTAAAATACGGTAAACCCTCCACATAATGGACTAATTAAGGGAAGAGGATGGCCAGTAATGGCAATTCTGATGGATAGAGAAGAGATTCTTTTGCCATGATTGTAACAATAAGTCAATTCTGTAACCAACAAACTTTGTCCATTGTTTCCAAATTGATTAACCCAGTGGATTTTGTTCCATATTTGCAAAGTCTGTTATAGGGAGAGTTTACTGTACACCAATGATAAAAATTCGAAGCTAATCAGAAGAGCTCATGTTATCACATGAAAAGGCACTCAGACAAACCACAAAGTAATCCTGAGCCCTATATTAAATTATTCTCACATGCACTGTGCAAAAGTATAAAACTTGGAGGTTGTGAAGCTCTTTGGAGATGACCAGCCATCTAGACTGGTTTTCAAAGGTGCCTTGATGCTAATGAGGGGTTTAGCACTTCTCCCTAATAATAATAATAATATAATGTAAGTGTGATTACTATACATAGAATTAATATAGTAATGAGTAGAGAATAAAAAGGCAGAATACTGTGACTGGAACAATACACAAATAACCTACACATGGTAGAAAGATACAGAGACTTTTCAGGTTATTTGTATACAGTAATGTGTAAAAACGTATGATAGTTTTTAAATAATGCTGTACAGTATAAGAATAAAATTCTCAGACCAACCTTTTCCCATATTCAAGTCGTTATTAACTACAAGTGCCAATTTTGTTGGCCCGGTTGAGGCAAGAGATGCTACTCTTTGCACAGTGTTTCTCAGCTTATGACCAATGATGATACCAGCCAAGAAACTAATAACTGCAGCAGCTGCTGCAGTGGTGGATGGAGGATCCCAAAGTGATTTCTTTATTTCAGGCTCATCCATAATTAATGGAGACTTTTCAAAGTTGTAGTATAATAATGCCTTAAGCTTGATATGCAGTATTAATTTTTATAGTTTCCTCAATTAAAGTTATTTAAAATAAATTAGCAATGATTAAAATGCTTTCCAATAATCACATTATTTTGGGGCTAATTATTATACTTCACAGCTCTCATCATTTCTTTTGCTCATTTCTGTTATAATCCATTATACAAGACTGAAAATCTGCCACTTCTGTCTGACACTTGCGCCAATCCTTGTGGTCTGCCATACAGAACTGCAATGAAAAATAATCATATATAGTAAGTAATTACTTTACAAGTATTACCTTAGATATTTTTTATTTATAAATGGTACAATTTCCCATTGGCATTTTTAGACAAATTTGTTTCATCCATATTTAAAAGGAAACAAATTACGATAAGCCTAGCCATTACAGTTAAATAAATGAGTAGTACATGATCCTATTTTATCTAGTGATCTGATTTTAAGCTAACCTTAGAATTTTTAAGATAATGAAAATTATTCAGCTTGTTTCTCATGATCTATACAGAAATCAAAACTGGGAAAAACCTTAAACTTTTGAAATAACAGTTTTTATGTTTTAAAGTTATCCATTCTTTACATCAAACAAAAAAACTGTATGCAGTAATATATATCATCTATCTTGAGTTATTTGTTAAGCATACTTTACACTTGACTGCACTTCTTTGTGGTCTTCACTCGGTGTACTAGGTTGGGCAACTTAAACTCGACATCTTACGGCTGGGGGTCAACGCCCCCGCGGCCTGCTCCATGACCAGGCAATGTAATGACTCAAACTCACTGCTTGTTTAATGTGCAATAAGTCACGTAATAAGAGCTTTGGTGTACTTAGCTTGCCTTCTGACGACTTCAGTAATATTTGGGTAATTAGTTGAGATTCCGTCGAAGCCATGGAAGGGTAAGGAAGTTTTGTAGTAGGTCGGTTTTTTCCGTCCAATTCAAACTTTAAGTTAGCTCTCTCCCAATAAAACTCAATCACAAGTGAAAAGTACATTATATATAATAACCTGAATAGCGTAATGCTTCTCTAAACAACCGGTTTTAGAAATCATAGACTCTACAGGATCTTCCTCATCATCATCGTCTTTGACGGAGATGTTAGGGAAACGGCGGTGATGATCAGCCATGTTATTGTTGGGTTGAAGGGCTGCCACGACCCTGGGACCGTATAAACCCTCCCAACGGTGTTCCGGAGCCACGACCCTGGAACTGTATAAACCCTCCCAACGGTGTTCCGGAGCCACGACCCTTGGACCGTATGAACCCTCCCAACGGTGTTCCGGAGCCACGACCCTGGGACCGTATGAACCCTCCCAACGGTGTTCCGAAGCCACGACCCTGGGACCGTATGAACCCTCCCAACGGTGTTCCAGATCCACGACCCTGGGACCGTATGAACCCTCCCAACGGTGTTCCAGATCCACGACCCTGGGACTGTATGAACCCTCCCAATGGTGTTCCGAAGCCACGACCCTGGGACCATATGAACCCTCCCAACGGTGTTCCAGATCCACGACCCTGGGACCGTATGAACCCTCCCAACTGTGTTCCGAAGCCACGACCCTGGGACCGTATGAACCCTCCCAACGGTGTTTCAGAGCCACGACCCTGGGACCGTATGAACCCCCAATGGTATTCCATAGCCACGACCCTGGGACAGTATGAACCCCCAATGGTGTTCATAGCCATGACCCTGGGACCGTAGGAACCCTCCCAACGATGTTTCAGAGCCACGACCCTGGGACCATATGAACCCTCCCAACGGTGTTTCAGAGCCACGACTCTAGGACCGTATGAACCCTCCTAACGGTGTTCCAGAGTCATGACCCTGGGACAGTAGGAACCCTCCCAACCGTGTTTCAGAGCCACGACCCTGGGACCGTATAAACCCTCCCAACGGTGTTCCAGAGCCACGACCCTGGGACAGTAGGAACCCTCCTAACGGTGATCCAGAGCCACTACCCAGGGACGGTATGAACCCTCCCAACGATGTTGCAGAGCCTCGACCCTGGGACCGTATGAATCCCCAATGGTGTTCCATAGCCACGACCCTGTGACCGTATGAACCCCCAATGGTGTTCCATAGCCACGACCCTGGGACCGTAGGAACCCTCCCAACGGTGTTTCCGAGCCACGACCCTAGGACCGTATGAACCCTCCTAACCGTGTTCCGGAGCCATGACCCTGGAACCGTATGAACCCTCCCAACTGTTTCAGAGCCATGACCCTCGGACAGTAGGAACCCTCCTAACGGTGTTTCCGAGCCACGACCCTGGGACCATATGAACCCTCCTAATGGTGTTCCAGAGCCACGACCCTGGGACCGTAGGAACCCTCCTAATGGTGTTCCAGAGCCACGACCCAGGGACCGTATGAACCCTCCCAACGGTGTTGCAGAGCCACGACCCTGGGACCGTATGAAACCTTCCAACAGTGTTGCAGAGCCACGACCCTGGGACCGTATGAACCCTCCCAACGGTGTTGCAGAGCCACGACCCTGGGACCGTATGAACCCCCAATGGTGTTCCAT